>JAHQZX020001892.1:0-48078 GCA_019804575.2 Pseudotulostoma volvatum | reverse complement strand
CAGTCATCTGTCGAAGACACACCCGAAACCTCCGATATTGATCGATATCTTGACAGCCCACAAGTTGCTTACAGAGGCAACACAAAGGAAGACCAAATAGAGTGGATATTACGCTGGTGGAACGCCAATCAAGGTGAATTTAAGCTCATAGCGCAGGCTGCTCACGATGATCTTCTAATACCTTCGTTAGAAGTCGACATCGAGCATCTCTTCAATATTGGACGCGATATCCTTGGTATACGGCGTCTTGCGATGAATGGGGATATACTACGGACCTTAGTTATGTTGAGAGATATGCTGAAGGCGAAGGAACGAATTAGAAAGTATGTAAAATAGTCGTGTACGGCAACATTAATTAATGCGGGTAAATTGTCTATATATGATTACGATTTTACGAACTTACGAATCGAATCTGGCTAAATTTGAGTTTGATTCATACGAATTTGTCGAACTTCGAAATTCGTAAATTCGATAGGAGCCTTATGGGAATAGTCAATGCCGCAGTTTACTTACTATATAATCAGACCCCGACCCAAGGTTTGGCTACGAGTTTCCTCGTGGATATTTCCATATGGTAGCTGGTAGGCCGATATCTCAAGACATAAGAACCGATACCATGACGGCAGGTGCCAAACTGGAAAGAGGCTGGCTCCAGGAGCTAGACCCAAGGGCATAACATGAGATCCTCGGTTGAATTTGGCTCTATGAAAATCTGCTGGCGATGAGTGCCATATGTCATTTCATCCCAAGATCTTTTCAAGTTGTTCCAACCCCGTCACCTTTGAAAAAACGGCGCACCCGAAGACTACGTCGGAGGGAAAATGGTTTCAATGGGGTGGAACGTTCAACTCAAACAGAATTTAATAAGTAACGGTGCGACAGTTGCAAGGCAGTCGACATTGTAGCGGCCTAGCAACGCGCCTTCCTGAAAGAACCGAAATTTAGGGAACGCAAACGCGACCTACCTTCCGTCTCCGCCGGAAAGGATCCGAAGAGGGATGGAAGCACTTTCAGAAGGCCTGCCGGCTTCAAAATCGGAAAAGTAACTTTATGAATCTTCTCTTCTGTGGCAGCAGAAAGGTAGAGGCAAAAGGCGAACTTTTATCAGAATTACCTCATCGGGTTATTCTCATTGGGTACAAACAGGACGCAGAAACTTTTACCACCTCTGATGACAGCATCCCACAAGACTCTTCCATATTCGCCATCCCTATTATCCTACACAGTACATATCGTATTTTATGTATCAGTATTTACTTTTGTGGTGGACCATCACACAAGGGTGTCAGTCCCTCTTCATGCAGACTCCATCCCTTGTAATATCACTCTTGTCTACATACTTTCTGGTAATCTTCGAACATTGTATGCATATGCAACGATACCTAACTGGTTCTACTAGCGGCTTGGAGAGCCTTGTGGGTCAGATAAACCACTCCCATAATTCGACCCCTGAATCCTGTATAGAGCTCCCTAATCCCTGATCTCTATAGGGGCCAGCGATCGACTCCATACTACTTGGAAGACCACATTTATTGCAACTGTCTCTACCTCAGCCACTCTGTCCTATATCCTCCTACAAATTAATCTTCATGCCTGTGTTTATAAGGGGATGGCCTGGCTAAGGTACGTTTGTGATGTTTCGAGAAAACACATGTACCTTGGCACCTAGGTCCCATTGAAGTTAGGACAAAAGTTCCTATAACACCGCTGCGGATACGAATATCTGTGGATTGAAGTTGGTAAGGGACGCATATGTTAACTCCTAAAGAGAAGTGGTTCGAAGACAGGGATGCACTGAGCCAAATTCTAATCACATTTTTAAGACTGGTAGGCAAAGAGACCCCAACATTGGAAGGCAGGGAACCCTGAGCTTAGAAAGCTATGATCCTTCAACACCTGTGATCAGCGAGGTACCTGAGAAACACCCTGAAGCTTTTGTGACGGAGCCTCGAGACCTAGGGGCTTTTGGAAGCCCATGCGAAATTCTCGCAACTTAGAACGATGCTATCGTCAACGTACTAACTGACAGTATCGCTAGATCACTTTTAAGGGATCAGACTGGCATTTCCTATAGAGCCTCTGCATGTTGGGGCGGATATGCCATGGTGAGTTCTTGAGGTTTCCATGGTGCCCCATCCATTTAACTATGTATAGAAGCTTATTATAACGCTGACGCACGGCCATTACTTGTTTTACTTCCCGCTCATCCTGACCGTTGACATTGCAGATCCGCAATTTCGCCGTTTAAAAGCTCGGTTTTTCCTGCCCTCCATGGCAAGAACACTGGATGGAATCCGATTCCTTGTAGTTCTAGGCGGTAAGCGTTCCCGACTTTTCCCGCTAGCAAAGTTCCATAGTTTCCTTCATTAGCTTCGCTTCGGATAGACTCCTTCTTCCAACCATTCCGGCTTCAGTAGGATCCACATTCGGTGTCCATTCTTATCTATGGAACCTATGGTCTCTTGTTTGCATGTGAGGACGTCGGCTAGTGTATTTTGCTTCCCAGGAAAGTAACTTGGTGGTGTCCGTGGTGGGGTACTGACTAAGCCATAAATCAACTAGGCTGAAAATGTCGGTGTGACCAAGTGACTAGCTTATCACATATGTATACTATTAGTCTATGGTCTATGATACATGGCTTGTTAATGCGTAGTATCATAGTACTTTATGATTGAGTGGTACTTGGTTTAGGTTCGAGGCAAAATTCAGGCAAACTTGGCAGAATTCGGATTACTAATCAAGTCACCAAGTCAATGGCCAAGTCTGCGTCTGATCAAGTCAAGTCAAGTTATAGACCAAGTCTTGACTTGACTTGACTTATTGAGAGGCCTGGTCCTGGTAAAGGCTGTATATAATTGCCCGTGGCTAAAAACCTCCTGTATGAGGCTAATACCGACCTTTTGCAGGGTCTGCCTGGGACTTATTTATTTTCCTGGCGTACGTGAGTCGAATGGATATAAGATCACAAAGGCACATGACCGGACAACCTACCTTTAAAAAAGTAATAATAGGCGGAGAGTATTCTCGATGTCATTCAGAACCTCCAGGGCCAACTACACCTGATCAGCTCTCTCTACCGGTATATCCGCACTCATCTTGAACTTTGCCTCCCCTTCCCCGTCATTCGATCGGTGATAATGGGCTTATTGATATCTGCTACGTCATGATTTGTTGTAGCAAGAATACACTCCCACCACATCCTTCCAGGAAAAACAAATCCACGGCTTCTGTGTCCGTTGTTGCCGCTGCAAGTTGTTCAGCATCCAATCTGCCATAACTGCTCGGCGCCTAATGGGGAAACGGCATTTTGTCATTCCTCATAGAGCAGGCGATTCCCATCAGGCAGGACCTCATCGGAGTTGATATGCGGCCAGGGTAAGTCAAAAGTGCGGAGATCCCTAACGTTCGGCGGCTGATTACTTTGTTCAAGTCGTATATTAATAAGGTAGAGTGCTAGTGACTCTTCCTCTCTAATACACTCGTGCTCATCTTCCGGAATGACTCAGAAGCACTTGTTCGTAGCATATGCCGACAATCGTCTCGAAGATAATGACTGTAAAGGTCCCACAACCGGCATGGAGCTGCGGGTGCGCATTCCAGGAGAATGGTGGCGAACAAACTTCGCAGTACACTTGCAGGATTTATGGGACATACGTCTCTCAAGCATAGATCCCATCATCCTTTGTCAAGGTAGTCCAAGCGCTATTCACGCTTCCTTCCATGACAGGAGATTGTGATTCACCGTGGCGCCAATGTTAGCAATGATCGTAACAGGAGGTTGTAACAAATAGAAGCAAATAGGAATAATAAATAGGTCAAATTGGAATATACTACCTGTATATAATATGTGACTGAGCTTCTTCGGCCGGAACTGTATCCAGTACGAATAGAACTCGAGTTGAGCCACTCGTTCTGTACCACCCCGTCCGACTCTTGGTCCGTAGGTACAATTACTCACATTCAGTTGTGTGTCTCTGGCTGACGGATTTCGCTTCCAGCAACTTTTCCTCAAGCGTAAGGTTGGGACTAATACCTGGACCGGCCAAGGGGTCGAAGGCAGCCTACCTCGCTTGCCTTTCGGGCTAGCGATTTCAGACTTCCCAACCTTCTTTGGAGTTGCTAGCACATCCTGGTTAAATGCCTTGGTGTCGTTGGACCAGTCAATGTCCATAATCTCCACGAAAGGCACGAACTCTAGACTACTGGGCCTGGCTCCTGGGGCAAACATATTAGTCTTGTAGCAGAAGCCGTGTATGTATCTACGGACATATGCCTTCTTCCCATCTTTTCGAAATGGAGTGGAGTCGACTTTATATCCCTCACACTTCTTGGCCAAGTGAGGCTTCGTCCTAGGCAACATCGCATAGACATGGCTTCACCCCACTTTGCAACTCCTAGGACTTAGACTATGTGAAGAAAATGGCCGAAACATTCCGGGTTGTCACGTCTAATCCAATTTCCGGATAGTCGGCTAATACAAACTTGGCTGACTCCGTAAAATTGAACAGTAGATATATCCCGTGAATAGATAGCTAAGGGAAATGTGAGGTTTGACGAGGCATTCATGGCTACTAATGGGATGGACCGGATTCAAACAGTGGTAGAGGAGATTCAAAGGCATAAAAACCATCGCATGATGCTTTTGACATGGAGTCGAAATAGTCACCCAGCCACTATGTATTATCGATAGTTAATTTAAGTCATTCACACCCTATCACATTCGACACCTACATTTATTTGCCCCGGCGCCTCAGACCTATCTTGAATCTTCTCTAGGGGAAAGACAGAAAGACAGTATATATTCGAATGAGTATTGGGGTACTAGAAATTCTTAAGCAAAGGTATAACGCTCAACTAACTCGAGGTCCGAAGAGAAAGAGAAAGAGCATATATTTAAGACACCAGAACCTGATGGATCCTATCGCCGATAGCGCGCAGGGACACTCAAAAGCCCTAACGTATTTGACTGGACGACAAATTTATCTTTGTGAGGCAGAGGTATCCCACCGCCCTTCTTGGCTTGGTCCAGCAGCCACTGCTCATGAGTATCCTCCAGAGGTCCAAGTCTAGGCGCCATGAGCTTATTCCGACGCGAAGGAATTTCCCTGTACGATGCACTTACACAAGCCATTTCGTCAAGCCAAGCATCGATTTCATGTATTCTCAGGACTGCATTGGCAAGATCATCATCGGAATCATCATGCTCGGCGTGTGATAACACAGAACTAAATGACATTGTATTCATATATATAATAGTCTACTATACACAAGAATACTAAGGTAAGAGAGAGAAGAAATGGGGGGGGCCCACGCATAAGAAGGCTAGGC
Organism: Pseudotulostoma volvatum; assembly: GCA_019804575.2. Taxonomy (NCBI): domain Eukaryota; kingdom Fungi; phylum Ascomycota; class Eurotiomycetes; order Eurotiales; family Elaphomycetaceae; genus Pseudotulostoma; species Pseudotulostoma volvatum. Next base: position 42,750 of record JAHQZX020001892.1, on the reverse strand, counting down.
GGTGAGGGAATAGTAACTGTGTTAGGCCTGTTACACCGAGTTTGTATCCAGCCGTGCCTCTTCCTTGGTGTCGGCGTTGAGGTCTGCGCTGGTATCGAGTGTCCGTACCCAAGCTGGTGCCGACCTCTTTAAGCTTGTCCTCTGTCTTTCCCTGGACGTGAAATCGAGAATTCGGGGGCCGCATAACAATTAGGAAAGAGAGGAATGCAATGCTATTGGCATGATCAGCATTGTGTATATATGAAGAAGCTATAATGAGCCGGAGGACTCACCGGAAACAGAGGCTGTATTTGTCGACATGATGTTATAATATATAGGATGAGTATCTGTAATGCACGAAGCTATATGATGGACTAGGCCGCAATGTTGAGTATACACTCAAAATTTCTATGACCTTTTGGTATAAAGGCCTAGCGGATGTGCAATTACAGTGTCGGTATAATAGGTGGAATCACGTTGACTAGGAGCCTTAGCGGTGATTAGTCAGCACCACACTGTAAATAATTCCTCTCCATAGCAGTCCCCTTTAGAAGGGAAGACACCAGCAATAGTATAACTTATATAATAATATAGATTATACTGTTACATGTCTCACATCGGTACGTGAGCGTACCGACATACAGTATCGGACGTACTGGATTGATCTGTTCTGCGCTGAGAAAGAGAATCCTTGGGTAATTCTAAGGTGTCCATTAAGCGCATTGTGCCGACACTGATGCGAGCGCCTTACCGGTTGTGGTAAGGTTGCCGGAAACCATAGTTTTTCCCTATATCGTAACATCCATCCTTCAACCACCATTAGGTCGCATTATTCTTCCGTGAAGTGCCAAAACCCTAGTTGCCGTTGAATACCATAGGCAATCTAATTAGTCCCATTCTGTCAATCTTGGCCTAGCTGGGAGTCCTTTCTATTAGGTTATTACTGTATGCTGAGGCATTCACTCCAAATGGCGACAGAGACGGTGGCAAAAAGATTGAAAGCTACCACTCCCCTGATCGGGACACACAAGTAAGCATAAAGCTTCCCCGTCTTAAGATGGTTATCTAAAACTGATTCTGGCAAGCGGTCATTTTCATGCTGATGAGGCTCTTGCTGTTTATCTTCTTCGCCTCCTTCCCTCCTATTCATCCTCGACCTTGCTACGAACTAGGGATCCTACACGGTTAGCTGAATGTGACATTGTAGTCGATGTGGGTGGCGAGTATAATCCCGAGAAGCACCGGTATGATCACCATCAACGGAACTTCACGGCCACCTTCCCTAACCACACGACTAAATTGTCTTCGGCTGGGTTAATCTATCTCCACTTTGGCCGCACGATTATTTCCCAGTATACATCCCTCCCATATGATCACCCGGATGTCGATAGGTTGTTTGAGAAAATATATACGGACTTCATTGAAGCCCTTGATGCCAATGACAATGGTATTTCGGTCTACGATCCTGAGGCGGTCGCTGCTGCAGGCCTTCAAAAACGCTTTAAGGATAATGCCGTTACTTTAGGCTCTCTGATTGGGGACCTGAACTACTCAGACGCAAGTGGAGGGCTGCAGGGTGAAGACAGCCTATTTCTGAGGGCAAGCACCTTCATTGGTGAGATATTTCTCCGCAAGTTACGTTCTGCCAGTCAGTCTTGGCTTCCCGCACTAGCTATCGTCGGCTCTGCATATACATCACGTCGGGAAACCGCTCATCCGTCTGGGAGGATAATTATACTTTCAACTAGCGATACACCTTGGAAAGAGCACCTACACAATTTAGAGAGAGAAGTATCGGGAGTAGGCTCCAAATCCTCATCGTACCCGGATGACCAAGTTTACTATGTACTATATCCGGACAGCGCGGCGGCAAATCCCAAGTGGCGTATTCAGTGCGTTGCTGTCGCTGAGGGGAGCTTTGAGTCTCGAAAGCCACTCCCGGAAGCATGGCGCGGTCTTCGGGACGAAGAGCTTGACACCCTACTTGCAGCTGAGTCTGACAAAGCTGGTCAAGAAAGAATTCCTGCAGGAGCAGTTTTCGTTCATGCGACTGGTTTCATTGGCGGTCACAAAACAAAAGAAGGGGCTTTGGCAATGGCCGTTCTAAGCCTAGAAAACTTGTGATATCAAAATGCGTGGTTTTGCTTTGCTCTAGCCGGTCGATGGAGCCCGGATTCCCTCGAGCCTGAATATCACCAAACCTCGTTTCATACGCCATCTTTGAAACCTTTTGCTACTAAGGGCACCGTATCTGGCCTTGACGGGCGCGGAACAACCGATGTCTGAGGCCTCGCATAGAATGCCGGACACAACGAATTGTAAGCGATAGGGAGTAGTTTTGCTGATCGGGAGCTTTACGTTGTTAGCCCTGTAGTAGTATCAATTTAAGAAAAAACTCATTCATTTAATTTTCTTTTAACACATGTAACACTTCTCAAGCTCCGAAAATGGGTTAAGCACGCTAGATCCGAACGTGGCCCTCTTCAGAAGCCACGAATTAGGTGCCTTTTTCGAGATGATTCCCTTCTTTCCGTTATTTAGGTGCCCTTTTGTTTTCATAGAAGCATTTTGAGCATCCTATCAAGAATGCAGGGTTTTTAATCGTTGGGTTGTGCTGGTAGAATTGGATGACTTCTCATTCTTAATGTCTTGTGAAAGATTCTGAGAATATTCCTACTGGAAATTAATATAGCCGAGAGTTTTCACTAGGTACTCTCTAGTTGAATATTTCCGGAAAGATACTAAGAATGAGAATAAAATGGAAGCCCCCAATGGTACTGTTAATGAAGAAACGCTGGGTGGGAAGAACAGAGTGAGGCAAGAGTCTGTTGTCTAGCACGATCCAACAATCGTCAATTTCGGATAATATGCAAAGGCATTTCCCGAGATCTCTTCAGTTCACTAAAGGGCGTAGCAATACAGAAAAGCGGTCTTTTAATCCATTATTATCAGATTACAAAGCGTCGCGAAACGTAATCGATGTTCATTCTTATTACCAACCTACTAGGCATTTCCGTTTCTCCATCCATATGTTATCTTATCTACCTTGTATTATTGGATATGTACATAGTATGGTCGGTTCGGTAGTGAAAGCAATTAAAAATATACCTATATATAGACTTCAATACCGATACATCATTTATTCTAGCCATATCTGCTACTGGAGGAACCGTACCTTACAGACTAAAATCCCTACGCTACTAGGCTATATATCGGGCTACTTCCTTGTACATACCATCGTTCCAATTCCGCCGGCTGTCCATTGATTATTGATTCGTTATAAGTGGTTTATTGTATTTTCCTATCTTTCTAAGTGCAGGGTGCAAACAACTTCACTCTCTATAATGACTCGAACAATATAAATAATATGTCAATAAAAGTTATTGAGATATTGAAGGTTGTTTTGTAGGATCTAAGCTGCCATTGTGTTATGATTCATGCTATACATTGTATGTACAAATACATCTTAGTGAGTTAATAAAACCCTGAAGCAATTGTACTGATGAAGGCTTCCAGGTGATCTCCTCCTTTAATGTGCCTGAGAACTAGGTAAAGTGAATTCACATGATGTGCTTCATACATTATTGATCAGAAAGCTCACAGAATATACGTAATTATCGATATTTTCGAAAAGAAAAATAACCCAGTACAACTGTAAGGTAATCAATAATCATACCATACTGTAGCTTCTTCACTCGTTCTTAATATGTATTTGTAAGAAAGAGCTACACAACTTGTATGGTTAAGTATTTTGACACAGCATATCATCATGTGGGCTCACATTCTCCTACTAACCACTTATTTACTATACTTGACTATAGTTACGCAGAAATCTGTATGTATATATCACACACCCTTTCTTTCCAAACAACCTCTCACATGCCCGTACATACCATGAGAAGATATCATCTAGGACACCGGGATATCAACGTTTCAGATACTATATAAGATGTGCTACACTTATTGGCTTGAGTATATGGGATTTCTAGGTAGTAGTGTTTTCCCCTAACCATGGCTTGTGGCTACCCACCCACCCGGGCGTTCCTGACGGTCTGGATTCTGACTTGCTTCGGGAGCTACAGTTATATGGAAGTTGCATAACGAGTACTGTTCTACTTCTATTTACTATATTACTGCTTTGCAAATGTTGCCCTCTAGTAAGATGACAAGGCTCGAGGATAGCTTTAAATCCAAACAGTAGTACTAAATTTCTTAAAGCCTTCTACCAATTATAACTCCCTCTGGTTGTTTTAATAGAGACGATTTTGAATTCACTAACTCTCGCTATCGTTTCCCTTCCGGGTAACGGTAATGCTGCACTGGAGCGCCCCCTCCGGTTGACCGACTGAGGCGGGGGATCTGGACTAGCGTCTTTATATTCAAGCTATGTATCGCGGTGAAGCCCTACGACTTGAAACTATCTATCACACGTGCAGATGTGGCCCTGTCCACAGCCCTGGAGGATATTGCAACGGCTGGAAGATGCGCTATCAAAGTAAGGTGTAGGTAAGGAGTGGCAGTCACGGTCTTACGAATTCTATACGAGAGGCGGCAAACGTCTCGGATCTTTTTCCGAGAAAGCTGAGTGAGGTTCCGAAGGGATCGGTCGGACGCGTTAACGGTGTTGTTGTGGTCGATATAACATGTTTCCAACAATTTTTCCATGAACTATTCGGATTATGTCGCCACAATTGGGGCAGGTACTCCATTAGTCGTGTGACACGACAGCTGCATATGCATGAAGCTGGTGGAAGGACAGTAGCGGATGGGCTTTGCCATCAAATGGGGTTGGCCGGTCATGCTACCTCTATGAGAGAATGGGCAGCACCACGTCAAGGACTGATTCATATTAAGGACGTTTAAGTGGCTTTGGCAAAATTCACTTTTGCCATGGGTTCGATCAGAGACTGACAAACAAGAAAAAATGATACTAGGAATTAACATTGATGATTTTTTTTTTTTCTTGTTGAGACTCCAGCCCTCGCATTGTCACTTCGTTCAGGGTCTAGACTAAGCCAGAGCCCCGTAGAACGGTCGAATCTTCGTTTACTTCTAGTTTCGGAAAAATCCGACGCCCAAGGGTGAGTTATTTAAGGGTTAGCAAGCTCTAATTTGTAGTCCATGTCATAAATGAAGCCTTGGTACCAGTAGAGGAGCCTGTATTTATACGATTCCCGGCGAGGACATGACCTATCGCTTTTTCGTGTGTATATTATGGGATGCAGGAGGCATTTGATGCTTCTGAGCGAGCCTATTGTTCTCTAGCTGGGCTGACAGTAAGGTGACTTTGACTTGGGTTGATTGCTCGTTTGGGATAGGGATGCTGCGAGCTAGCGACTGTGGGCGGCATCCCAGTTTCATTCTACTCCACCATCTATTTCGAGGTCGATTCCTGCTCGCAGGAGTTGATGGTTTTTTTTTGAATTTTTGGGCACAGCCGATTCTTGACCTGACAGGCAGGTGAAGCGATCAATTACATTTGGGGCACGAATGTCACAGCTTGGCGGATACCATTTTTGTGGTGGTAGATCATATACTACTAGTAGTATGCGGTTAGCCTCGGGCCCGCTTCTACGTCCACCAATTTCCAATTTTGGGGCCTACTTGGCTACGTCGATGGGGTCCTAACTTGCAGGAGCTTGAACGAATCAGAACGCTTTTGATCCGCATGACGTTTTTCACCATCCGTATAAGGGGTGCGACCAGTTCGATTTTGAGGGGCTTAAGCCTTACAGGCGTATCCAGAGCGGAGTAATTCGTATATTTAGGCCATTCGGGCTCCGAAGGATGATTGCAGTCTCTAGGCGATGATATATTTAGTTTATTATACTAAATATCTGAAGTGTGGGAAAACTTCACTGATGAAGAATCTGCATGAAACCTTGAATTGTATCTACAGTATTTTGATGTCCAGGGACCTGACATAGGAACTTCTCTTTTACAATCGGATCTTATATCCAGAATAGTATTATACATACAAGTACATACATATTATCCGTCACTTCCTATAAACGTCCCTCTTAAGGCTTGACCTGTTTTCCCAAAGATATTCAACTTACAATTGCGATAACTTGTTACAGCCAATTGGATATGCGCATTATAGTATTCACGTACTAAGATAGAATAGTGGAGAAACCTTCCGAATAGGCTTAGCCATTAATGAAAGGAAATAGGAAGGCGGTCAAGATACAGCCCCACCAAAGGTAGTACAGTACTTATTAGTACTACTGTGTAGTAAGTAGTACCTAAGTACCTACATAAGCAACCTTATTTTAGAGTACGGAATTATATATTATCATCTATGAATCCTAAATGCGAATTACATGCCATGCCTTATTAGACCGATAATTAAGAATTTAGTGTAGAACCAAGCAGGCCAAGTCTCGGTTCTGAGAGTAGTTAATTATCAGCTATATCTGGGAGAACAGAATACTGTAATAATGTGGTGCCTTGATCAGTTGGCAAACAAATTCTTTAAAGTGCTTATAAATGAACATGCTTGAGACATGCATGTCATGCGCTCACTGACTTGCCGATAACCACAACTAATAACAGATAGTCGATAGTGGAATATCGAAACTAGATGTAGATCAGAGCATGGCTAAACCATGCCCCTGAACTAAGGGACTTCGACTCAGTTTTAGGACAGTTATAAACGACCGACTAGCTAGTTAAACTGCGGGTAGGGGCTAGCATGTTCCTACGTATATAGTTTGGGAGGTCAAAATTGTGTTAAGCATGATAATAAAATAACGCTCCTGCATCATCCCGCACGGATAACCAAAATGAAAGACAGCGGGAACAGGCCACAGTTGCCCTTTTTTTGCTTTTTTCTCCTTCTTTAACTACACCTCCTTTTCCTGTCTAGTTAGGTAATCTATCATGGCATATGTACTGAAGGCACTCGTATAGATTCACGTACCAAGCTATGTATGTGTATCTAGCCATTACTAAGAGTAAAATTAATCTATATATGGTGCCCAACACCCTTAGTAGGTAAATGGTAATTATGCTATATGATTTAGATCGAAAGACATACCAGTCTCATACAAACCGTCAAGGCTGATTTAAATTCCGTGTGAACTCGATCTGGAGGGTGTTAGGTGACGTAGCGTTTCCAACGACGGTATCTGATTGGTGGAACAGCATGATCAGTACCGTACCTATCGCATATCTCCGAGATATATTATTGCGAGTTTTCTAATAGATATGGGAAAGGCCCCCGGGATCCTCGGGAGCACTTGTAGATGAGTGCTGATATTCTAGAAAGACATCAGGAAAGAGAATTGATGTGGGGCAAATATTAATGCTTAATTGCAGCTGCAGTTGTCTTGTGACTTCATGAAGATTCACTTGTCTCGCTTGATGACCCATTATAATTGTATGTATTAATGATATACTCCTCGGCAATTCCTACTGCCAGGCACTCTTAGGAAACCGTAAATATGAATGTGGGAATTTTAAGTAAAGATTGGAGATTGTGACCAAGTCGAATGAATGATTGGATTATTGATGGTTGCAATACTCGGGTCCGCAGTACTACTACTGGTTAGGCTTGTTAGTAAGCCTGTTAGCACCCTGCGCCTGGCGCCTTGCGAAGGGTCGACTTGTCATTCTCTCCCGGCCGGGGAACCGAGTAAAGGGATGCTGCCATGATAGTAGACTCTTCCGTTACCCCCAAGAAAGTATTCTGAATTGAAATTAATCCAATCTCCTGTTGCCCGCGCTGCTCACCATGGGCCTGCTTGGTACTCCGAATTTTCACACAATTCTGCATTGCGACACCGTACCGGAGATGTAATGGTACTGATTGGAATCATGACCGTCATGTGTTATCAAAGCAGTTACGAGCTACTACAAGCTTTAATTTGAAAAACCGGTGAGTCCGGGTCAGCTCAGGCTACCCACGCTGCCCTGCCCAGGTCAGTTGCAGCTGCAGCAAACCGGGTCGCATGAATATGCGATGTTGAGCCAGTGATGTTCTATGTTCTATAGGCCTCTTCTTCCTCTGGCTCAGCTCAAAGTCTGGGATATAACTAAATGTATACTACAAGGTGCTGCTGGCATTGGTGAGCAGTTAACGAATGTAGGTTCTTATTCGTCCCCATCTGTCGGCAAATGTCACCTTACTGCGATGCTACAGCATCCTTTGCACCTTTTTCTTTGCCCATATCTCCAATAGAATCGTTCTGCCTTCCAGGCCCGCTCTCCATAGTCTTTAATATATGCAGACATATTATATGTTTAAATCGTACATATATCGATGCATGACCAAAACTTAATAACCGATATGTTGGTGAAGTTAGGTTGGGATTTTTGAGAATCTATATACCTAATGTGAGGATTTCAGCTACAAGGCTAGTAACATAACATATGATGCAGCCTTTTATTGAAGCGGCTGGGCGCTGTAAAGTGCCACCTATCATGAATCATGATATCGATGTTGTACGAATATCTAGATTGGCACTGATACTCGAAGCTGCCTTCTGAAGCTTGAGGTAATGTCTCGAGTTGGCCTTCTTGATTCGTCACCGTAGATGATGATTCTGCGGGAAATGATATTGGGACTACGCAATCAGATTCACTAGGCAGAGGAGATCTGTACAATTGGTATTTGGCCCTTCCAGTTGCGCTCGCTAGATTCCATATTCGGCCGTAGAAATATGCGCATGATCAAGATCATTAAGAGAAGTTCTCATAGATATTCTATTTATTAATTCCCAGTGAAACGTAAATACAAAGTAACTAGAATGATGTATCCATATAAGTACAATCTAACCATTTTTTAGGGATCCTGAAAGACCAGACGCCGCCAAATTCATAGCTATAGCTTGCTGGCCTTGCGATCCTGAAGTGCCGACTCCGTCGTCTGCACTAAAATGTCGAATGCACGTCTGATATACTTCTCTTCGGCAGCTTCGTTGGTGCTGACGACGCGAATAACATATATGCCGGCGATGACGGTAGAAGTAATATAGATCTCCCCTTGCTCGTTGATTGTCTCATATACTGTCCTAGTCAAGCTGTCCGATATCTCGTCCGGCTTCACAGTGATGGGCAAATCCCCCAAAGTGGCATCAGCATCTACTAATCGTTCGGGGTTTCGGATCCGGAAGACTGTGAGTCCAAATGCAGGTTTTGTGACGATCTCAAACAAATCTTCTCTCCCGCGCACCAGGTCCGCGAATATGACGCCCAGTCTCATCGTCCTTCTGATATAGTCTTTCAATCCGCTTAGCCCATAGCTGCGCATTGTGAACCATATCTTGAGCGAACGGAAGCGCCGACCCAGCGGGATTCCCCAGTTGCGATAATCAATCACCCTGCCCAGCTCGGAATACGGGTTGCGTAGATAGGGTGGGGTGATATCCAAGGCATTGGTAAGCTCAAAGCGATTGCGAATAAATAGGAGGCTATTTCGAATTAGTATTCATTGAAGAGGGAGGGGAAAAGTAGTTGATCTGAGTCATTTTACCTGGAGTCCAGATTGACTAGCAACCATTTAGCCATGTTGATGTTGAGACTGTCGACGACATCCGTCATAGCCCGTGCCATATGTTGACATTCTTCAACGATGAGAGACGAGCCTGCGTAAGCGGCATCAACATGTACCCATATCCTTCTCCATGAGGGTTTCTCATTCAGAACCGCACCGACTTCGACGAAGCGATCAACCGCGCAGGTGTTTGTGGTCCCCATGTTCAGTGTAATGTAGCAGGGAATCAGTCCATCCATTTCACATTGTTGTAGAACCTTTCGCAGAGCATCCCCTGTCATCTCCAAATTGTCTTCTAGATAGGTTGGGACATTGCGATACCGTAATCCAACAACACGTGCTCCTTTAGCGGTACTGCTGTGCGCCTGGTCGCTCCCTAACGCGACAAATTTCGATTTCAAGTCCATTGTCCGATCCTCGAATTCCACAGTACCTTCTCTTAAGCCTTCGGACAAGGCTCTTTCTCGTGCGCATCTTTCACGTGCAGACACCATCATTGTGACAATGGAATCACTGGAACTATTTTGTATGACCCCCCCACCATGCGTTCTCGATGTACTCAGGAAACATTCAGGCAGGGCTAGCGCCTTTGCTAGCCAATCCATAATGATGGTTTCCAGCTCAGTACAGGCAGGTGAGCAAAGCCAATTGAACCCCGGTGCGGTAAATGCTGCCGAGTACATTTCACCCAAAATGCTAGGATAAGTGACTCCAGCCGGAAAGAAGGCCATGAAATTGGGGGATTGCCAATGTGTGAGGCCAGGCTTGATTTTAGATTCGATATCCGCCTGGATTTGAAGCCATCCTTCCGGCTCAACTGGGGGATCTTCAGGGATCTGGGGGCGTAGATATCCTGGTTGAATGGTGGGAAGAACCCGCTGGTTTGGTAAACTATCGAAGTACGCGATTACTGAGCGATGATACCTGATCAGCAACGGCGACTATTCTGGTATCTCTCACAATAGCACTGAAACCGCAAGAAACTCACTATCATCAATCACGGCATGGGCTGCCGCTCTAAATTGGTTGCGATCCATTGCTTTTCTGGTGTTCGTGTGTATGTATAAATAAGGCCGCAAATTAATATAGATGTAAATGAAGAACTGTTTCGACCAGCTTAAGGTTTATAATGAATATTCTGGTTATGATATAGTGATATAGAGTGGCTAATTATAAGGAGAGAGGATGCTAGTGGCTGTGGTATCGAATAGAGAAGTGGACAATGGCTTATCAGAGCGGCATATTTATACTCCCTTATATAGCTTATAGCTTTCACCTACTTACTACTTATAGAAATCCTTCAGCGGAATGCTCCCTCCAGCCGCACTCCAGCGCCGATGATTGATTGATTGTGCTCTGGATCATCATGTTCTTTGAAACAAGCTTATCGAGGCTGTCGCACAGGCCGTAGGCAATCGAACACGAAGTGCCCCGATATAGACTTCAAGCGCTGGTTCCACAATGAACTCTGAACTTAGAATTAGAGAGTGCGTAAGTTACACTATCCGTGTTTGTTCGGGCTTGGAAGCCTTCTAGGGTAATACATTGTACAACGTCACATTCAAGATACCCAAGAACGGCTTTGACGAACAGGTGGTTGACGATTTCTTACGTGAATTATTATTAAGATTGTTTGCTCTTGAACTTTATATTGGTTTTGAGGCTAAGGTGACTGTGCCAATTTCGGTAATAACTGTTTGTATATTCACCCAATTGAGGAGAGAAAGGGGCGGAGGGCGGGACCATTTGGCAAGGTGAGAAACAAAGAAAGAAGTGGAACAGAAAGGCAGAAAAGGAGTGGAGAGAGGCTTGGCTCAGCTCCACTTTTCTCAGCTTATCTTCTGGGAGCAATTAGAGTTGCCATTCATTCTTCATTCATATCCCATTTCCCATTTAGTGAGCCCGTCAACGTCAACGCCACTATGCCTTGGGTATCTACATCAGCCTGCCTTCGAAAGTCAGAGGACAGCCCCCCCCCCCCCCCCATTACCTTGTCAAGGCCGCTGAGGTTTGCCTTCATAGGTCTTGGCAGGTGTCACGTACGATCTTGAGATACTTGACGACATATGGGACCATATATAGATCTATTAACTGTAGATAATCTCAGTTCCTGAGCTGGATCTACGTAATATCAACTGGTTGGATGTCGAAATATGCAAGGTCTGGGCGCTATGATTTCTTCATTTCACTTTTCATTTCAAGGTAGACAGATCTTTATCCTTCCGTTAATTAACAATCTAGTGGGGTGGAACATATTAATGGAGATTTGTTTACATTTCTGTTTTAAAGTTTTATTTTCCATCCGAGAGCTAAATTATCCCTGAGATTTAATAGGCAATCGATTTCAGGACCAGAATCCTTCCAGTTAGTCAATTGCAAGGGCGTTATCTATCTCCAGATCGATGGACTTATGCTGTTTCACAATTACTTTAATCCCATATATGTGATCAATCGCACTTACAATTGACTATTCTTAAAATGGGCAAAGTTGTGTCACATTGGTACGTCGAATTGTGAGAGCAGTGATATAGATTCCAGAGGCACGGTCATACACACCTGGCTTGCCACGAGGCGAAACGAGTAAAAGTTTAAAAATCCGCATCATGTCATGATGCCAGTCCGAGTACGTACTATTCTCAGTGCCAAGAGCCCTATATCTTGACAGTCTCTCTAGTTCCGACGATCAGACCCACAACAAGTTCCAATATAACTTAGCTAGTGGGTCTGCCGACTAGCCCAATGGTGAAAAAGGCCTAGCGCGACGCCAGCCAGGAGATGATAATTCTAGAACGGAAATCGCATCTAACTGGAGGCGCGGGCGAGCCGCGCTGCAAGCACTGGCTGGAATGGTGCTGATCACTGGCAAGTTGGTCAAGTGTTCGATGATCAACGTGAAAGATTGAGACATTTACACTGCCACCGAAAAGCTGGAGTCTCCTTACTATTCCAGTACAAGTACGTATAATACGATCTCAGCTATACTAGTAGCTACATGTAGCCTCGGGAGCTTAGTACCGCTAATCAGACTGCAGTCGACATGTACGTACATCCAAGTACTATGAAAAATTCCATGTTTTCCACAATTAGTAGCAATGGGGTGGGCCTAGTGCGCTCTGTGCTATTATCCGTAGGTGGCTTCAAACCTGGTCGTCTAACGGGTAGGATGAGAATATACTGTCTAAAATACTAGAGCTTGATTTCTGAACCTGGTGACAGACCGAACTAGAGATGAAGATCTAGATTTGTAGGTATGAAGCTAAGCTGAGCCTAGTTGGAGGCCAAGTCCGAGAACCTGAAAGAATCTGATAATCTGGGCCCGACTAAAGTCAGGTTAGAGCCCGAGAGAATTCTGATGCAAGTAAAGAGGGGCGATTCGACATTGCTCGCAACGTTGCTAAGACCGAGCTTGACAGAATCCTGTCTTCTATTTCTTTCTCGACCTTGACGGGAATGATTCCGATCCGACTGGTTCCCTTGTCGAAACTAGGTCAAGAACATGCAGTGTCAGAATTCGACGGGTATGGCATTGCAGGCGCTACTGGTAGAATTTGTTCAATATCGCACGGAGCAAAAGCAAAAGATTGGAAGCTCACCAGTGAGATCCATTTGCACATGCCGCCATCGTAATTTCTACGAGTTGGTTCCCGGAGCTAGCACTGGGCGTGGATTTCCATTGCCGCATTGGCTCGTTACCATGGATAGTTCGTGCTACCTTGTGTCGATATTGGCGAGATTTCGGGACATGAACGTCGCGAATTTACTCCCGCCATGAATCGGTAAGTTGGTTTTGGTGCACCACAATTATAAGCAAGAGACAGGAAGTTATTTGGTTTGTGAGGAACGCTGCTATAAATTAGAAGATTTCTCATGCTTTGTGATCGCCATGGCGAAATGCGCGGGTCCTGGCCAAGAGATAAAGATCATTAGGCCTTCTAGGTCTATTAACTATCTATATGTCCCCCTCGACCTTCTACTGATCCCCCATGGTGCAGATGGAATCTTTAGTGCCTTCATTTTTCTTATTAACTATATAGTTAGCGACACTAACGAACGAGGTCCTCCAGCCACTGAAGGTAAGGCGATGGTTGGTAGTGATACAGGCGCTTCGATATTTAGACATGCTCACAGGGAGGGTCCCATCCCCTTTAGACAACTTGAATAGGGTGCTATAGGAACGAGTTGACAGCATTCATGCCCTGCGGGTCACCGGACTTAAGAGGTAGCCTAAGGAAGGCGCTTGCGAGATGTTCATCAGCTGTTGGACATCCGTTCGTAGTGAGCAGGAGCTTAATAGAGATGGAAATTTGGTAGTGAATTTTGTGAGCACGAGTCGGACAGCGTGATAGCGTGTCAGGGCGTATGTAGAACGCAACACAGTCTGCTAAATACATGTAGGGGCTGGAGTATCGCAACCGAAAAAGATTGGTGCTCCTTCTTATTCCTATGATCGTAGCGGAATTAATTCTTGTCGTTCCTGCAAGGCGTGTTTGGTTAAACTAGCCGCTGGGAGTCGACTATCGCTAGTATATGTGTCGGTCGACTCGCAGGGCATAGGCAGCCCCTCTAGAATGCGAACTATTGTCAAGCGGGACAGAAGAGGAAATGGGTAATTGAACGAAGGCGAGCACCGAACACTTTATACCGTACGACTAGTAACTACATAATAAATACCAAGTGTAAACCTAATTTATATATACGTATGGAAAGAATAGCTACCGTATTATGCATGTATCATAGGAAATTCGAAAGAAATATTGAGCATTAAATACGTGCCTGCACGATACATTTTCAGGGAGAAACCTGGTCAAAGGATAGTAGGTAATTAAGTGTCTATGCTATCATTGCCATCTTCAATAACAAAGAAGTTGATTATCGCTTCCCACAGGTAAGTTAGATATGAATCTTGAAGCCTACACAGATCACTGAAAGATCACGATGATTGATCTCCTACCTAGTTAGGATGGACGTATAAGCAATTTTTTTCTATTAGTAATAAGGGCGGTCAGAAGCTTGGGTAAAAGTTTCAGTAAAGGTTTCAGGCAGGTGTAGAGCGTAGAGTAGAAAATAGACGGAGACACCTGCACACCGCGTAGCGATCTTAATTCACTATGATAGAACTGTCTCAGTCAACCCAGACTGGTGTTGGAGACCTCAGGGCAGGAGCATACAAGGCCGCTTCCCTTGTACCATGGCATTTCTCGCATCTCGCCGCGGAAGTGTTGATGTGTCGACCTATGGTAAATTCACAGTCTTGTCTTGTCTATTCTGAGCTCCTAGAATGCAAATTTTTGATAAAGTATACTGGGGATCTCTTCCCAAAGTTCTATTTGAACAGCTTTGCGTTTTGCTAAGGAAAAATACATGTAGTGATGCAGGTGGTTTTGGTAAATTTGCATTTGGAACATTATTGGAAAACGGACTGGTGTCTGCCGGCCCGAGAGACACGACAAATCGGAACGCCCTGCCACACCACCACCGCCACCGCCATCCCGCCATAGGTTACGCCTTTTGGATCCTATCAAAAGACGCCAGTCATATGGCTGATTTGTGCCGCTCTTTTGGAGCTTTGCGAGGACCGACAGCCTATTTTGAACTAGACGATTGTTAGCTAGCTAGAGTGTAACTGGAATAAACTGGGGACCCAGCATAGTATCACTTAGTTTGTGGGTAGCGGGCACATGTAGTTATTTTTGAAGCCACATATAATATAATGCATGGTTTTGGTTAAAGCAAAACGTTTACCATGATACCATAGCAGAGTATCAAGGAACACTGGCTCCGCTTCGAGGAAACTGGCCCTTAACTATGGCTTGGAGTTTCCAGCTCATCTAGCTAACCCTGGAAGAGATTCTACATCTAGAAAGTGAAAATTCCATTATCTTATTTTTGTGTGTTTAATACAACCTCCACGCTCCCTAAGATGTATCTAGGCAGCTATTCATAGTAGTGCTAGTACCCAGCGGACTAGGTACTGTACATATGTATGCATATGTACATACATACTACTTGAAGCAGGGTTCAGATTTCAACCCCTTCCATTCGGTTAACCCGACTGCCTGAGTCCATCTTTCAAACCACTGTAGCAATCGAAGCACTCAGCCCAATATTTCAGTATTTCCAACTGGTGAAAATTTTTGTTTGGTGAGGAGAGCTTCTCTGTACAAGGATACAAGAAGTGGACCCTGGGAGACTTTGCCTATATTATGAAGACCCAAGCATACCATGTTCTAGCAAGCTACGGGGTCTAGTCGCCAGTGTCTAAAGTGGGGAGAAAAAGGAAGACAGAAAAACAAACTCTATAGGGACGCGGTCAGCGGTTCGTGGCTCCGAGTGCCGGAGAGGTTATATTAATATTGATATCTGTCGATGAACTTGGAGGCTTTAGATGGTGAGATACATAGGGTGGGGCGACGCTTTAAGACAAGACGGGACATCAAAACACTGTTCGATCCAGATGTCCGTCGGGTTGAGAACGCGTTTCATATGATCGGGAATCAGAAGGACTTGTTGGAATAGCCCGATGAATAAGAACAGCCTGGTAGTTCTATTATCTGAAGCCACTGAAGCGGTATTTCCCTAGATGTATTACCACCTAGTGATACTAGGTATCAATGTCTTCACCTTTATGCGGATCTGGCTGCAGGGACCTGCATGGCATATGCTGCTTTCCCTTATGAGTTCCCGCGGCGTTGTCTCTGTTCTGTCATAGTCTCGTGCTATCACTTTCGCTCTATAGATTACTTATACAACTCTAGATTGATAAGCCGAATTGAGCTATCGGCAATACTGACAGGGAGTTCAAGTTAAGCTTTAGAATCTACAGTAAGTTCCCCTATTGGCTGTGGCGACGGTAGTGGATGGTTGAACACTGCCAAATAGCATCTTCTTCCCTCATAGCTTAGTACTCTGCGAACTAGTTAACCACTACAAGATAATTGCATTCAAACATCTGAAATATCTGCAAGATCATCCACAAGAGCCATGGTGAAAGAGTCGAAGATCAGTGATCAATTAAGAACGCAGCGAATTTGGAGACAAATAGGGACTTGTATACGAAATGGTTCATCGTTGGACGCCTACATCGCGGCTTTTAAAAATACACCATCTACGCTAGATAAATCGTATGTACATGGACCTACACCCCGCTCAGGCTCTAAAAATCTACCGCCCTCATTCATTATATCCATATGACTGAATAGTCATATGTATATTTTCTCCAAACATTCCTGGGATAATAGAATCTACTAATCGTCTCATGCTTGATTTAGCCGGGAGGGTTGAATTTCAGCTGAGAACTGCTAACTGAACTGATGGAATGTACATGTACATGCCAGCTGATGGCTAAGGACGCCACTGGAATAACAGAGTACTCAGCTGAGATAGAACTTTGCTTTTTATTTCTCTTTTACTAGTTCATATAACCTGGTATTCACTCAAATCCTTATCTTAGAAAGGAGAGGTCGTATGTACACGGTACTGTCTTTTCTTCTTTATTAAGTTAACAATATCAAGAAAGATATTGCTGACTGGGTGTCTAAAAAAAAAAAAAACTCGTATATTAGGTATCATAGTAGCCAGGATGAGCCGTCTCACATGTCCATGTGTAGTATACACTAATATGATTTCTTTTTTTTTTAAAAGAAAAAATCTGTTATTAATGATTCATGCACTGCCTTTTTAGCGTGTGGCGTCTTTAGTACACAGGCAGAATTTTGCTGCTGAAGCTTGTACATACATACTCTATATTATCATGGAACGACTAGTCGTTCCGGACAAGGCTGATTTTAGAATACGCGCGGTTACTAGACGAAGCGCATCGTCAGGGTTTAATGCCAAGACGTGGGAAGGACAAGAAATGGTGTCGCTGATTGATCCTCTACTGATTATATCTGCCTTTTCGAATTATGGAAATGCAGGGGTGGGTTCAAGAGACGGTGAAAAGTTGATAGGGTCCCTCGAATGATGGAATACCAGTCTCGAGTATTCTGATGCAGGTAACTTGACATCGTTGCAGGTTATTGTGGGGCAAGTTGCCTAGGATAACGAATAGAAAAGAATACATCAATCATGGAAAGTCTTGCAGTGTTTCCGGCTTAAATACGATCGAGTAAGAAGTGAGAACATGATATTACTAAAATTGAAATGCTTTCGATAGGAGGTAGGGGTGTCATGTCGTGTGAAATCTTCGTCTAAGCCGACCAATAGTTAGTTGAACAACAAAATAGGTAATGGTAAATCCAATTGGCAAAACGAAGTGGAGCTTTCCTTCAAGGTTCCAAGTATGAGGCGGTAACTTAGCTCTAGGGCCGGTCCACCTATTACCAGATCGGGTACTCTATGAGCCAGTTGATTTCAGATCGATTTTAGACTTCGGCTTGACGTGACCAGCAGTTCGGGTACATACGCTTAGACCTCCATCCATATCGTGTCGCTGCGGCAACCGGATCCGCACTTGATAATTGGTGGAATCCGTCCAGCTGGGTTTCGGCTGGAAACCCGTGGCGCTGGGCTGACGCATTGTCGGTACTACGGTTTCATTCAGATTCGGCATATTGTTCCTATATCGTACATATATATATACAACGGAGGAACAGCAAAAAGATTCGGAAATTTATCACCGTGCACCAATCATTTTCCGCCTTTAATGATAATTCCGCGATAAAGTTTTGTGCGGGATAATGGGTGATAGTGCCTATGTATGACAATAATAGGAATAGGTACGTACGATGAACGTGTTGACGTGTAAAAACAATATTGGATATAATCGTTATTATCAAGATGTAAAAGTATTCACGACCGTGTGGCCTGACAGCCAGAAGGCGCTAGACAGAGGTCTAAAGTCAGAAGAGTTGATTGACAACCAAGAATGGATTGGTCTATATTACTTATCTATTCTGGGTGTCACTACCAAATATCCCACCCTCATCCTCGTAATGAATATGGATGGCACTAAGGCGTGTATTTTTGGAGCAAGTTAGAATGTTGGAAGGTAGTGTTTGAGCAGGTGTATTGTCTGCCGAAAAGTGACCACTAATATACTGTTACTTTACTAGATTAGATTCTAAGATTTGGAATATTTCCTTTCTCCTATGGTAGTATAGTATGTATGTACAAGTTATCACCACTAGCTCTTAGTGATGTCAAGTAAGTGGCACTCATGCATGAATACCTACCTACCTATACTTGAAGTGGGAGGCGTTTGTTGCAGTAAGGCTGTATACCTCAATCTACACATAAATTGAGCCATAAAATGGCATTTCACAACTTTCAGCCTTGCATCTGAAGATGCGGTAATCGCCGGTGCTGAATATACCAATCACATCAGAATACTGATCTCTTAGAAGCCGGCTGAGGGGCTATCCAAGCACATTGAGGCTGGAGCGAAGTGAGTGGGCGGCTATGTATAAAAAAAGCAGCACTATCTTCCCAAGGGTCCTGATCTATTAGTATATAGTACGCTGACTGAATGACCCTCTATAATCATTTCATCAGGCCTTTTCGTGTAGTGCATACCGTGGTAAAGTTAGCGGCTCGCTGCATTATACTCAGAACCTTGAGCCCCAATCCTCACCCTAATCATTCGAGGTGATAGCGCTAAAGACCTTGGATTGGAATAGGGAAGAAGTAGACCCTAGAAGACTATTTCTAAATTAGTCGGAATGCTAGAGTGAAGTGGCAGAATCACTGCTTCGCAAGAGGCTGCTTTGATGGTTGAGTAAGAGACTGCCTGAGACCTCGCCCCAACACGGCTGTATCCCCTACTGCATCTTCATCACGCCTCCTGAAAACATGGTAGGATGAAAGGGTAGGAATAGCAATCACTTCATGACCTGCACCTTGACTGCAAGGTCATAACAGCCCGTGACATTTGAACTCGGATTTCTCCTTCGATTTCGGCTGCTTTTGACTGACGTAATATTATATCGCTTAAGTTCAGCCGCGCCCTTGCTTCTTCTCCTTTTCCTTCTTTCGGTTCGAAGATATTCACTGGCGAAGACAAGAGGGTTTTGTAGCCATAATTGAAGATGTAATTCTTCAGGGACGGTTGTCTTAGGACTATTCTTATCCAGTGCTCAGCAATCCGATGCCTCCTTAGGGATTCTCCATATCTTAACGGTCCGCTTCATACTTGGCTTGACCGATCGATGAAATGATGGTTGGGCCACGGATTTGACTGACCATTGTTAGTATGGGCGTTCCACTCAGAATATTTATGCCTCGGAACAGATATCCATTTCAACCATTATGGCCATATTTAAAACTACGAGTCCCCCATCGATCGGATATCTGGATATGTTAATTTCAAGAGTCGTTAGACATATCTGTCACTATGTATTACGCTTTTGACATCCAAGAGTGCCGCATTGGTGGAATGTGGCAGTTTTCGAATTATCCGTTTATTGATCCATATCCGGCCCATTCATATCGCTAGTCACGAATCAAAAACAGAATTCGTCAGCTGGATAAGCAATCAATCCTTAAGGAAATTCTCGAAAGGGGCAGGGTAGGCCATAGACTTCATGGGAGAGGTCGTGATCATTAGAGGCACAGTAATGGGGTCATCGAGGATTGAGGCGACGATTTTCAAACCTGGCTCCATGTCTCTCAATCCCACCTAAAGCGTGTGGGATTCGGCCTTTGAAAGAATTTGCAGTCTCCGTACGTAGTAAACCCAAACGTTATATGTATTTCTAAACATTTGGAGCGATGACCCGTCGCAAACATCCCGAGAACATCGACCAAGTGGTTTAATTAAAGTAGGTAAGATATATCCCGTGCGCAAATATCCCTTCAAAGTGCCTCAAGGGATATCATCTGTGGTGATTACTGTGGTATCAGCATCTACGGTGTTCTGTGAGCCGTCTTCAAACCAGTTTCATCGCTTCGACCAGCTGCCTGGGGGAAATGGCATGATCAAATAGTGCGAGGGGCCCAGACCTCATCAAGTTGAGAACCTAGCCTTCCCGATATGAAGCTAACTGCAGTTTTCGCTCGTTGCCTTCTGTGGTTTATTGCCATAAACCATTGACCCGGACGTCATCTGCTAAGCCTATGAGGAATAGAAAAATCCTTGTTAATAACTTGAATGATGGATGAAGTCTTTCTTCAGTTGCTCCCGGGGTCTCTATAGACTCTATTTTGGGGCTACTTCTGGGATAGCCTATGAAAGGCGATTACACTCCTGGAGCTTCACTATCAACAAGAACTGGACAGGAGGATTCGTCATGAGGGCTTCATGGCCGTTCCAACAATTGCTAACCATTCCCTCAGGATCAGGGTATGTTATCATCAAAGCTTATGCTAGGAAGTGTGACAACAATAGCATCGCCGACAGCACTGGCCAGGGCGGCGAGGGTTGCAAGTGAGGAGGGAGCAATGTTAGAAGGCCTGATAGTGTTGCCGTGTCATTATGGCCTTTATACCTCGGAGCATGTCAACATTATTCAACCTTTAAGCGGACTGGCCAGAACAACAGGCGACCGGGTCTCGGAAAGGCATCGGTTACGTTTGGTGTCTTTCATGTATTCCTTGAATCCCTACACACTTCGAGAATGAAGATTTTCGCTTAAGACTAATCTTTTATAGACACAAGCCGGGCTAGCCAATAACACCCAACGCATCTTCACACAACCGTTTTATCTGATTCCATCTACCGAGAAGCGTAGCGACTCTGTTCTTCTCCCACTCGTCCGATTGGGCTTCAGTTGAACCTTGATGAACTGATGTTTTCATTGTCAACATCTTTTCGAGGATCTCGATCGTTTTATTGCACTCCCTCAGATAGATATCGACCCAGCCACGCAAGACATCCGCCGTCTTCTTTAAGTTCATGCCCCGAGTAGAATTCCCAAGAACATAGTTCTGCCAATCCTTGTGAGTCATATATTTTATACATGCAGCGACCTCAGCACGGAAGCAGGCGCCAGCGGATGTAATTTGGTAGTTGCTAATTTATAAAACCCCGAACATTAGCTGGCAGGTGTCATGGCTGAGGAAGAACAAATGACGCGCCAATATACATGCCCATAGTATTGCAGCGATCCCAGTTCCTCCTTCTCTGCTGTTGTGAGGTCTCGAAAGATGACATCATCCAAATATATAGCATCAGACTCATTATGATCAAGGTAGAAGCCATCTGCTTTCACATCAGTGATCGGCTGACCGACATATTGGTTGTGAGATTGACATTCAATGAAAAGGAAATCATTGGGATGTGACCCATAGCTTATATATATCTCCTCTCCTTTCTCTAAAATACCACGTCAGTAGCTGCTAGGATCTCATTATTGAATATGATTCGGTTGGTTACCGTATCGTCGAGTAGCTTGAAAAGTATATCTTTGCCCGTCAAATGCGGCTTCACAAGCCTTCCCAATATATATATCAGTCTGACGTTGTTGTATACGAAGGCGAAAGCAGCGGTAGCAGTGTATCCACTAACCGCATCATTAAGATGATTGAAATAATCAGCAAAGGGAACTAAAGCCACAGCATCATTCCAGTCTTCTGGGGCTTGCTTTCCTGGGGTCACATAAAAGAAGCTTCTGGTGTTTACAATGAGCCAATAATAGGAGAATGTGTTCCAGTCCGTCTCGGGGAAGACAGAAACAACGCTCTTCCAAGCGTTTTGAAGTCGTCTCTCCTGTTGGGCGAGGAGACATTGGTGTCTGGCCTCATATTCGACATCCACGGGCTTCTTACGAATCGAATTCCACATCCCAGAAGCGGAGGGAGGGAGGACATTTTGATTTGTCGGCGAATTACTGTGAAATGCGGAATTGGATGCACGCAAGTGTGCCGGCCATAAGATAGGCATATTGTCTACAAAGTCCTGCCGATCGGGCCAAACTTTGCGCCAGGGACCCCATTTTTTTAGTGAATCAGGGCCTCCATGTGTGAGAAATGCCGCGATAACCGCATGAATAGATATCCCATCTGGAAGCAGATTAACAAAAGATGAAGGAATGCAGTCAATGGTCAGCATTGCTGCCAAGGGAACCGTGAGAATGATCTCATTCTCCTTCATGATCCAGGACCTCATATCAGTCACTATAGTAGACGCACCGACATTGGGTGTGCATAAATCTCACCTCTATTACGCGGGTTGTTATCATTCCCAGACGTCGACCTGGGAACCTCGCTGGGGCGATGCCATTAATCTCAATTCTTTGGGACGATGCCCACTGTGTAAAAGAAAAATGCTCCTGGCCCGGCAACTCGTTCATCATCATTAAAAATGTGTTCTTTAGAAAGGACGAAGCAGTGTTTCATTGTTTGTCGGTTTTTTTTTTGACCACTTTAGCGGCTTGTTCCCCAGCTATCATGTGATTCATAGTCTCCCAAAAAAACAAATCACGTGCCTCCCGCCAAATCGTAACCTTAATCATTGCAGATTCAGAAACCGGCTGGGCATCTGCCACTGTCATAGCTCGGCATACTATCACTACTCTAATAGTTTCGGTTCATTACCGCGGTAATCCTTACTTACTGGCAGCTGGCCCAAAAGATTGATTTTCGTTCTTTGCATATTAATTACTTAAATAATATGGACGGGCCGGAGAATTCTCTTCCACCTTTCTCGCTTAACTCAACAGATGTATTATGTGTGATAGCTAGGCTTGTCTATACCGATCATTATTGAATGAATTCCTCCACCGAATTCGCTTATTGGTAGTGCTTTGTAGCTTGGTACTTCCAAGTTTGAGGCATTATCGCGCTCATAAACTGCTCTAGAAACCTTCACTAGCTGCAGTAGCATCGATATCTTCAAGTTCCTCTAAAGCATTGTCCTCAAGGGATGCTGTGTCAGACTTATTGCACTGACGATCGGCTTGAGAATCTATATCATGTCGGAATTCAGGCCGTAAAGCGAGTTGTCGGTGGACCCAGAATGGCGGAGTTCTTCTTCCAACACTTCGAAAGAAGTCGATATGATCAAGAATTGGTCCATGACAAGTCAATATATGCTTGCAAAGTAAGAACCGGGAATCCAAGTATGGGCAGCTGCACGCCCACCTCGTTGGATCAGTGTGGTAATGGTTCGTGGCTGCCAAATAATTTGCTCTAATCGACAGCTTGCTCCATTCCTTGAAATCTTCCCTGTAGCATGCGGTGACTCTCCTATGGTTATGTTGAAGCAAAGCGTGCATGCGTGTTAGAGCATCCGGAATTACCCCAGAGAGTAAGACCCGAATAATAATATCAAGCGGCAGACGATTAAAACGGTGAAGGTAACCGGGCTTTGCCTTTCGCCAATGAGACTCCACTATCATCGTTGTTTTAAGAACTGGAATCTCCTTGCTATTAGTTGACCTCGCCCATAAAACCCATTCACTCGGCTGATTCCAGTTTACCAAGAAATAGGCCCGCAGCCGGAAGCAATTGCGCGACTTGCACCAATGGTAAATTTCTATTACGCAAGCACGATGGATATCCTCCGCAGATTGGTATGTGCTGTTCTGATTCGGTACTAACGGATGCGAGTAGGGGCGAGCGAAGATCTGAACCGCTGTATCTACCTCATTGCTTTTCCATGTTTCCATATGGCCTTCGGCATTAATCACCACCTCGCGCGAAGGACTTGTGCATTTGCCGTATCGATGATCTTCCAGGTCTGGAATTAGTCTTTGAGCCTCAAGGGCCTGTGCTCATTTTGAGTATTAGTTTCCTTGGATGTTCCGAGCTTCATCCGGACGGCACGTCGTGCATGCCAATACCACAACTGGACGGTTGCATTCGGCCAAGTCTGGCTCAATGCAAATATCTCTGATGAATCCTTATTTGTTCCAAAAAACGTCGAATTCAAACCGGCATCTCAAAGCGGTCGTAGAAACTGACGACGAATGCCTATCACCACTATTGGCTTGGCTTTGCGTTCACCTTTGTTACTATTTTCAAAAACATGAACAAAGCAATATGCCAGTACGACCCCTATGCCATCCAATTCTGCCAGTCCCGCGAACAGCTCCATCCCCATGTCGTTGGTCCCAAAGGTTGCACTTATGGTCAGTTCCCTGGCGCGGGAAATAAGTACCCGAATAGAGTTGGTAATATACATTGCCGATCTACGCACGTTAGCTGCGTATCTGGACAAGTCAAGTTTATCCGAAGACTCTGAAAGTAGACGTTCCGCGGGAAGAAAATGGCCTGAATCGTGTCACCATGACTTTGAATTGACAAGGTGCCATTGATAATAGACGTGGTGCTGCAGAGTCCCATCCCTTAGGCTGTCCGGCCTGGATATCGCGGAAGCTTTTAGCAAGTGTAGTAAAACTATTACGATTCTTTATAACTTCCAAGACAGCCTCAGAAAGTTCAGGATTCACATACGGTTGATGATGCGTATGCCGTAGAGTAATAGTCAAAGTACGATCAATAAGCGATGGCGAGGAGACAAGGGAGCTACCTCATGGAAAATGCTCCATTCGTGATGTATCACGATGTCCTTCTGCTACCGAAGAACGCGATCCCTGTCCTGAGAACAAAAGTAGGTATCTCTTAGGGGGATTCTTCTCTGTTCTCCAATGCCAAAATCTAAAGCCCCTACTCCTCCAAATCACATTGTTAAGCTCTTTTATAGCATTGATCAATAGTGATCGATCGCCACTACCATCTTGTCATTCGCCCAAATTGGAACCGAATCTAACAGGTAGACTATCTAAATCAAAAGGATAACAAAGGTTAAGGGGCTTTTGTCCCTGTGATAGTGCTAAGGCAAGTGCAAGGGGAAAAAAATAGAAAGCATTGAATCCGGGAGGTCCAAATCATACGGACTAACTCCATATCCTAAGCAGTGTCTCAAAGTTATCCCAACGCCATACATATATGGGAGGCAATGAAACGACCGTTCAAGATAGGTGCAAAAAGAGTGGAAAAATCGGTGTTTGGTTCCGAGCTGAGTGTTGTTGATTGAATATGGAGACCGGCTATAGTCGATGTGCCAGTTCAATTGGGCCACTTGCAGCAGTGCAGACGGCTCGTATAGATTCTACAAAACATGCCCCAATGCTCTCAATGGGGACGGAATATCGAAGCGCTCTGCTTCGAAACCAATGCCAATGTTAACGACCATTTACGCCATGCACGGAATTATACGTGTATGTTAACTTCCCTACTTCGATACACCGGTTATAAGACATTATGATGAGAAATTTTCTAGAAAGGCACCCTGTAAGCCTTATATGATCGTCTATCCTTATACCAATCTCGACTTTTTCACGGCCCGAACAGCCGCCAAGCTGGGCCGTTCTAGAAAAAGTTGCCAAAACTCCGGATCCTCTTGCACCACCTTGGCACTCTCATACGGCACGACAGCCACATCGGTCAAGCCGAATTTCTCATGTATCTCAGTCGACCCAGAATAAATAATTTCTAACGACGTGTTCTCAAACTCAATCGGCGGTTCGCAGTAGAGTACAAATTGATACTTGACTCCCCCTGGGATGTCCTTTATCCAAGTGCATGTGCCGCCATACTTTCCATTTTCAATCGCAGGACTCCAAGGATCGGCATCGCGCATGCCAACGAACCGACCACCAGGCTTTAGGTAGCTGACGATATTGTGAAACATGCCTTCCAGGATCTCCACGGTATCGGTATAGCTAAAGATCCAGTTACCCATTACTACATCGTATCCATCTTCACGCAGCGGGAGGTGAGAAAGGGGCCCGGAGATGTCCGCTTCGAAAAAACGGATGGCGTCTTCACGACCGAGAGTTTTTTCAATGTCTTGGCCAATTTTGAGCATCCCGGGGGAGATGTCGACGATATCTATGGTGGTTGCTCCCAAGTCCATCGCTTCTCGAGCATGCAGGCCGGTCCCGCCGCCTAGATCGAGGATTGTCAGGCCGGTGCAATCTCCGAGGGCGACCTCGATCAGTTGGGATTCAAGTCTCCCGAAAGGGAGTGAAGCATAGTGATTGTAGGCAAGTGCGGAGTTGTCGTAATCTTTCTTGGCTTGTTCGGAGACCGACATACTCGCAGGTTTCTTCCTGAAGGGGGTTGCTTCGTTCCCCTTGCTAGGCTTCAAGTTATTTGTGACTTTGCAACTAAGCTGCCGTTCTATAGCTTGGGGGATATAGCGCCCAAAATAGATTACCCGTGCGAATGCATAATTCTTGACGTGAGACGGGCAGAATTGCTTAGGAAATCATTTTCCTACAAAAAGCTAACTGGGCGAGCGACTAACTTATTATTACATGCTGTAGAGTTGTTGTATGTAAGTCTGTGTTAGAGTCCACACATACATACACACACACACATGCCAAAGCCGAAAGAAGCTGAGGAGCATCCTTATCTAAATCAAGTACGCGTGGCCCAAACAAGAACAATTGGAAGCGTACCAGGATAATGACAAATTTGACTGGGATGATTACAAACACGCATCCGCCATACAGTTACTAGTAGGGGGGGACACATCTGCACAATGCTATGGCGAAAGCGAATTGCTATCGTGCTATCGTTCGGATTCGGGCTGATGAGTTGGATGGAGCGGAGAAGAAATGCTTTGGACCATGCATTACCCATATCGGTAACTTATTGGAAACTTATTGAAATGGGCAGAATACTGTCTGAATAATAGTTCCATTATTAACTACTAACTTAGTAATATTGAGGTTACTAATATTATAAAATGGATACTCAAGTTGGCTTGAATTAGTAAAGTAAGTAAGTAATTAGTCCATGCATGCATGGTCCAAAGCAAACTAGACGAGAAGAGGCCGTTTCTTCTCCGCCTCTGTCCAATTCTTCCAATTCTTCAGCCCGAATCCTAAACAATAGCTAGCATCTATCAGCCTTGGGAAACCACGGGAGAGGATCTCTAGAATCTCGAATTCATCGCCTGGTGATCAATTTCCCCCAGATGCGGATCATAGATCATAGGGTTGGCACAATCCGATCCGGCTAGGGGGGCGTTTTCCCCGCTATGTTCTCGCTGTTCTCCACATAGATGGCGCGCATCGCATGCTGAGCTGGAGATTTCATGACTGCCTCTGCAGCTCCGGTTAGCTCTGGCGCATGCAACCGTATCCACAACTTGTAGTTAGTAGTATATAGTCTGCAGCTGACTCCCCGCATATTATACGAACGCACATACTATAGGCCCAATCTGGCTAATATAGAACGATCGACAACGGATAAAAAAGAAGGCTAGAGCCAGGGCTGATAATATTATACTACTACACGTTAAAGAATATCTCGGTAGTGGATAGAAGATTGGACAGATTGGAAATCTATGATCATAAGACGGATCAAGCGTTACATACAGAAGTATCATGGCCGGCGTTCCCCACAAAGCAAATACAACTGGACAGAATTCAACATATTTGACAAATATAAGGGTTTTTCTTATTGAATTTGTTTATTTGCAAATATGTCAAGTATAGTTAGTATACGGTCGATTGGACTTGTTGACGATCCCCCGGCGCTAGCCTCCCGGCGGTGGAGTTCTTTACCCTAATAGAGAGCTGCCTTTTCTGTGGCATCCGGCCTGCCACCAAGACCTGGCCCATATACGAGGGAAATTATACACAAGGAATGGTCAGGCCCGAGTGGCCGATTGTGTGTTACCTACACTACCAAGTCCTGATAACGTTCGTAATAATAGGAGCATGATTCGTAATATTCTTTATGTATAACATTATGAATGGTTATGGGGATTCCTACAGCCCACCCATAATGGTTGGCAATGATTACCCTCAGGGCTCGGAACAATGGTTGAGATCCATTGATCTGCCCCTCTTGCTTTCATCCTTTTGTGCTTTTATTCATTTACAAGTCAATCGCAATGAACAAATATAATGTTTATCAATGTTTAAAGTATTACTACCGACTCAGAGATACATAAAGCTCGAAACAAACAACCTAGGACAACACCAACATCTGCGATTCCCCTGCCATTTTAACCCAATTCCAGATCGATTACTTCCTTGATGCCAGCTTCTTTAAATCGATATTCGTCGACATCTTGTCGGAAAAATTCCCTATAGAACATGGGCATTAATAATTGCTCCATGAATGATTGCAAATCCTGAGATCACACCAACTGCCATCTACCTCCATAAAGACTTGTTTGGTATCACTCCAGAAGGCTTCCTCATATCGCCCCGATATTAATCGACGATGAATAATAGGGCGTGCGGCCTATGATAGATAAAGTATGAATGAATCCCGATCTAGGACATGGCACCTACCGCTCGTAGGTCTCCTTCCCTTCTGCCTGCTTTGGGGTCCTGTATCAGACGTGCAATTGCACGTTCATTCTTTAACTATCCTTTGAACAGCATGCCTAGTTTATAATCTAGGCTTCCCTGTGGGCTGTTACCATTTGCTAAGTGAAGCGTACTAAAAGAGCAAAACATTCAGACCTTGATAAATCTCTCAGCTTTCTCTTGATCTGCTGGATCCCCCCGTTGGAGAACCTGTAGAGCCCTTACCTGCTCGGACATTAGAACAGAGTCCGATGGCCTACCTGGCTGTGCAGGTCTAGCGCTGAGATCATGAAGCGGCGGGTTGACAAGTTAGGCTGCATGACGCAGGGGAAGGGAAAGAGGAAGGTTCGAAGGTTTGGCGGGAGGTTCTCTGCTGCTTGGAAGATTCTATTTAGTGTGTTTAGAGACTGATGATGACTGCCGCCAATGTATGACCGAATTGATAATTGATCTATTGGGAATCAAGCATGCACTCTATACATACCGATTTGCACTTAAAGATTGAAGGGGGTTGAGATATGATGGCTTCACGCGGTACTGAGGATCTTGTCTGGGAATGAAATGCGAGAAAATTTTTGGGGAAAAGCGACCGGCACGCGGAAATATCAACACGCAGGGAGGGCGCACTAAAATATAGCGTGTCATTCATCGCAGTCACGGGTTCTCAAAATCAGTTACCGTATTGACGGGAGATAAAAATCAAGTTGCTCTCTTGATCATATCTGGACTCTCTACTCCGTAACTACCAATCACCATAGCTTCAAGGACTATTTATCGACTAGATTTGGGGAAGATGCCCGCAGGTTGTCCAGCATGTCATAGAGCTGGCCAAGGGACCAGCCTTAGAAACAGCAAGACTTCTCTGGGTCTTCACCTCCAAACATTTGAAGTTCAAAGAAAACCTTCGAACCTCGCACCCATAATAATGCTTTTCGACAGGAGAGGGAATGGGTTCCGGGTGATAAATGGATGCATGCGGAGAACGGATGAATGGATGGTAAATCCGTATGTTTTAAAGTGACGAAGTCGCAAAGTGCTCATGAGCATTATGCTGATAATCATTACGAATTTTGACACTTATTGTGCCCATAACCACCGCCTTTAATTCCTCAGGCAGCAGTTCAGCGCGGAAGCCGGTGCACCAATACGAATTAGTGTACAGTACATGCGTCATGTATGGGTTTCCCTCATCTGGCGAAGTGCCCGTTGGTAAACCAAATATCCCCTCAGATCTAGGTGTCCAAAGGCGATATTTTGTGCCCCGCCCCCGACGAGATGGTCTCCACTAGACCATATAAGGGGCCCCAACCCAACCAAGACTGCCTGCCCGTGGCAAAGGTTTAATGAGGTTCTTGCACCTAATGTAAAGTAGCATCGCCTGGTCTACGTGCTTAGACCACTGCCCTGGTTTTCAGTCAATCTTATAACCTAAAGGTTTTAGCTGTGTCAGGATTATTGGAGTCGGGGCAGAACCTCCCAGGTGTCTCCAGGTTTGCTCCCTAAGCAGGCATCAATGGCATCTCGGCTAGAACGATATCACTTTGGCCATGTAGCCTCAGGTTCTCAGTACGAGTGGATAATTCCTAAGCTAGGACGATACCACTTTGGCTACATTAACCTCAGGTACTGTCCTCAGTACGAGTGAGGTAGCCGATTCCCATCTCCCTGCACACCGACACACACGTCCGTCCTCTCAAGCTACTTAGACTGCCAGTAGCAGAGCCTTAACGAAGGTTCTTGCAGTCCTCCTATCCCTTCCATCACCACATCACACTCTTCCCTGATAGATAGTGTATCAGACCAAGACTGCCCGTAGCTAAGCTTTAACCAGGTTGTTGAAGAACAACTCTTACCTATCGTAGCAGAATTCACATAACCCACTGTTCCACTAGTTGTATCCTCCCTTGCCACGTCGCACGTGAAAACTTGCGATGTATTGTATTGTGTTGTGCTTTATGATCCCAGAGATGTCCCATCTCCCATCTAGACCATACCACACTTCCCTGGAAGGCAAGTCCAGTTCTGGTCCTGAGCAGGAGTCCAGTAACAGTTGTCAGATAGGTTCCGTAACCTCAAATGTTAACGCCTTGCGCGCTCTCACTACGCGGATTCTTTCGGCTTCACCCTACAAAAGAGGGTGCTGACGCCGGACACTACGAGAAGGCAAAAATCTATTGTCCTAACTGTTTGATGAGAGCAACTATCCGTAGGCTCACCGGCCGGTGGCGTTAGCCCCATTGGTAAGCAATTCAAATGCCCCCTTTCTCTTACCCAATTCTCATTGCAACCACTCTACAGTGGTATGTGCTAGCTGCCGCTTCTGTGAAGTTATTACTAGCCTTACAATGCTGAATACCCCCTCGTTTTTAGCGGACATCGTGGGAATTGATAGTAGATCCAGCGCCATTCGCGACAGCGTTAGAAGCTGCTTCAATATGGATTCTCAGCATCCTCCCTCGGACCTTTATTAACATACTCCTCGATATCACCGAACGACACAATGAGTAGTATCAATTTTAAGCCGTATTGGGTGTTCTTTGAGTGGCTAGTACCTAGACCGATACAAAACAGTCTGAAAGAATATGAAGTTATGGAGTGAAAGTCAAGTTGTTACAGCCAAACCACAATTCCCTATGATATGTATCAAAAAAAATTATAGCGACTTAATAGTCATTCTGAGTAGTTATATTAGACATTACTAGACATTACCATTCTACTGCTGGCTATTGGTGTGAAGTTTTTAGGGCAGAATGTGCCTATCCTGACTTCTATAGCCTCAGTCTTCCCCCGGTGAATAATAGATAGCGAAGGGATGTTAAGAAATTAGAGGAATATGGGGCGCAGTGAGCATATTGGTCAACTGTACGTGTGATAGAACGTTATTAGAAGTAATAATGAAGGACTTAGTTAGCTTAGCTATCACTTAGATGACTATCTATTACTATGAGGAATTTGAGAGTCACTAGCCGAGGCGCTAGTGCCCACGTGATAATTCCTTTACAAGAGACACTAGGCCATCAGCATCGTTTGTAAAACTTATACGTACCCTAAGATGACGTCCATATTTGGTGTTAAGCAAGTTTTTAGTCTAGCGCCGGTAATCATCTTTTAGCCTGGTTGGCTAACCAATCGGAATGGTAGAGGATACCTGTGACTCCTGCCAAGCGCTTAGTGGTCTGTGCGTACTTGACTTAGGAGCATAAGTTGATTATAACCAGCGTCCGCCACCGTGTAATCTTTTATTTTATTATTATTATTACAATAGAATCTCTGATTGTGAACTGGGCTAAGGGTTACACATAAATCCGCTTACACGAAGACCATTGTAGTAGTATTGTTGATACCAGTTCTATATGTTTGATCAGGCTGCATCGTGAGGGTTCATTCATGACGGAATTCTACCTGCATCACTCCTTTATAATCTGTAGATACAGCATCACTGAATTCATGTAGTAAGTAGGTCCTATCATAGGCCTCGTGCTGCTAGAGCCTTGTTCAATCGATGATCAAAGCCCTCAACATAGGAACCATTTAGCATATCTGCGTGGCCGCCTTCACACCCGATCAACTCGATTGGCTCGCGGGAAAAATCTTGCCACTTCATCAATTGATCGTTTACCCATTCCTCTTTATTCAAGCACACCGAATGCAATGGTGTAGAGTAGAAAATGTCTACCTTCTTGATTTTACCCGAGGGTTCGTATTCCCTTGCCAACTTCCCTAGGTAGTAGTGTTAGCTTTGTCCAACAGCCCCAACGATTGGAAACACACAAAACCAGAGGGTTATGTACTTACCGAAAGCATTTGTCACATAGATAATAGCCATGAGCTGCTCGGGGCTGAGTTCTAGCTTGGGCAGTTGTCCAGGCCGCGACATGGCCAATAACCTGCGTACGACCTCGAGTTGTGGCAAACCCCGAAGTTGCTTCTCATAGCCAGGAATATCATCCTGAGCGATCAACTCAAGGAAGTACGCGACACGAACGGCCACCGCCGTCCAGTCTAAATGTTTCATAAAGGAGCGAATGTGTGGGGGGGAGCCTA
The DNA here is from genome assembly GCA_019804575.2 of Pseudotulostoma volvatum. Lineage (NCBI taxonomy): Eukaryota > Fungi > Ascomycota > Eurotiomycetes > Eurotiales > Elaphomycetaceae > Pseudotulostoma > Pseudotulostoma volvatum. Next base: position 10,020 of record JAHQZX020001892.1, on the reverse strand, counting down.
TCATGCCACAGAACGCGACCTCATTGCCATTCACTTCAAGTCGTTTTGCTAACTCGTAGGCTACGGTACTCCCGAGAGAATACCCAGCGATTACATAGGGGCCATTGGGCTGAACACGCTTCACGTGTTGGTAGTAGGTGTTAGACATCTCGCCGATGCTTGAAAATACCGTTTCATTGCTTCCGAGCCCACGAGACGTGAGCGCATAAAGGGGACGGTCTACCATAGTGCGAGCCAGTGGAAGAAAGGATAGAACGTTGCCGGTCGCCGGGTGAACCAGCCAGAGCGGAAGCTTATCTCCACGTGCTTGTAACTGTGCGACAGGATTGTATTGGCGCGAGTTGCCATCATCGATGACATTCGCGATGCTCCGAATGGCTGGGTTATTTAAGGAAGAGATTATGGTCGTTTCGTTGCCAGTTTTGAGCTGTGTTTGCAGCAATTTTGCAAAGCAAAAGAGGCTGATCGAGGTTATTCCAAGTTCAAAGATGGTCTGGTTCACAGAAATGATGTCCTTTGGGATCTCCAGCATTTGACTCAGGACGTCGACAATCTTCTGTTCAGTTTTAGTTGCTGGGACCACATGAGCTGCTTGGAGACGCGGTCGAATCGGTAATGTGCAACGAATCATCACGCCATTAAAGGCTCCTGCATCAAATTCTCTTTTTAACTTCCCCCGGGACAGCTTACCCAGAGACGATCTCTCCAAGCATGCTACTGGAAGCGGGATAATCCAATCGGGACGAACGCCGGGAACAGAGCTTGCAGCCTGAGCAACGCACTCTGCTATTCTATCGCGCGTCCTTGAGTCTTCAAAGCAATTTTGTGGACTGTAGATTACACAATAACCCTCTGTCTCGCTGCCTTTGGGTCTGTGTGAGAACGTAACGAAATATGATGGGATGACGCCCGGGATTCTAGCCATTTCGAGAGCATTCTCAATATGCTGGGGCGAATAATTCACCCCATTGATTATTAAGATTTCTTTTGTGCGCCCAGTTATATTAAGTTTCCCAGCGCTGTCGATATAGCCCCTATCGCCTGATATAAACCAGCCATCTTTTGTAAATGCCGTCGTGGTTGAGACATGGTCATGATAATAATTCTTGAAAACAAGATCCCCAAAGAGGTGAAGTTCGCCTACCTTATACGGTTCTGTAGATATCTCTTCGGTTGTTTGCACCCGAATTTTGACACCATCAATGGGTCTACCAACCGACGCGAATTCGTGTCCTTCCTGGTCCTCGTATCCAGGGTCAAACATGCCATATGTGAGACCCGCACAAGCTTCAGTCAGACCATACGCCACACAGAGTAGCTGCCCTCGCGCACCAAGGCTGTGCAGTTGTTCCGTGACGATTTTAGCCGTACTTACCACGTTGGCCTCCCCCCCAGTAACAATGTTTCTCAGGCATGATAAATCAAGTGAGAATACGGGATCTGCTGGCTCCGCCAGACTCAATTCTTTGCTCAGCAATTCAAGGAAGAAATTGGGCGCAAATGTATGGGACACTCGATGTTTGTGGATGAGATTCAGGAGTAAAAAAGGATCAGATATTATATCGTTGCTCTGTACCTGTACTTGTTCAGCGCCATAGTACATGGCATGGATGTGGATTTCGAGTAGGTTGGCCACATGGTCCAGGCCGATCCAATTCAGAAAAACAAACTTTTCGGTTGTGTTACAGGCCTTCCCTTTGCCACGGATAGATGCCAGAATTTGAGGTACCGTTAGGGATACGGCTTTGACATTCCCAGTGCTTCCAGATGTTAGCATTAGAACTGCTGGCTCCTCTTCTTTAATTGGCGAGTCTTGCCACGGACTGGCTACCCTGCCACTCGGAATGTCATTTGTAACAAAGTCGTCCACATGATCTACCGAACACGGTAGAGACTCTATGACTTGGGTTGAGGGCTGTTTAAGCTCTGGGAAGCGTCTCACAAGGCCCTCTGAAGTTAAAATGATAGGGTTGTCCAAAAGCGTCAGAAGATGATGGATGTGCTGCTCACGCTGTTGTGCATTAGAAGACAATGGAGTAGATATAGCTGGCAGAAAACCAGCATAAACAACGGCCCAAAACCAGGTAATGCTCTCAATTTGGCGGTCCAGGTGGATGAGTAGTACTCTGCTACGCGTCTGACTAGGAATCCGAAGCAAGACATCCGCTTTCTCCTTAGCGTCTGTGATCAGCTGTTTATAGCTAATGCGAATTATTTCGGATTCCCACGTTTTGGATTTGTTATAGAAATTTATTCCAGCATCTCTTCCCGATACAGCCTGCAAGATCTCAAATAACGACCGATTTGGATGATTGGGGGCCATGTTGGTAGCCGCGTCTCTATGTAAGAAATTCTGCGTTCGCCTATGGCTCTTGATTACCACTGACTTGGATATCCTAGCTCTTCAGAGCAAAAAGCATGCCTTTTCAATTTCAAAGAAGCTGGAGAAATGTCAAGATTCTGAATTATATTTCTTGGTTGTGGGTATATCAGAAAAACCAATTCTGTGTTCTCAGGGTTGGTGTACAGGATATTCAGTCAACTTCGATGACTATTCAGGGAATATGATCTCCCATAGTCCATAAATCGCTCTTCGCTGTGAGACTAATGTCAAATGGTAATACATGATTGGTTGTTCTAATATACCTGAAGTCATGAGAACCTTCAATGCTTTGGAATCTTCCAATGCTTCGATCTAAGGATCGGCAATAGCCATAGTCTTAGATAGGATAAGTCAATGGCTGCAATACGTATTTCTTGCGCCGATTTATCACATGCTAAGGTAGAATACACACCATACGGTCCAAAATATAGTGCAGAAAAAGGATTCACAGCTACATATTATGATCAGAATATGAATACGTCAATTTCCTGCCGTGTGGATCTAGACAAGTGTGGCTGCACAAGCCCTCCCGAGCTGCGAAGGGTGTTAACGCATGCTGACTTTATTCTATATATTACTAGTAGATCTTTTTTGGTTCAATTTATTAATGAAGCGGTGATACGGACAGATTGGCATCGAGCCATTATGGGGATTGTCGGTTGGCTCGGTCCCCGGCAGGAAACCCCTGTAGGGTTTCCAGCTTCGCGATGTGGCAGCGGCAGCCAAGCTAGCGAAGTCGTTTGGTTTATGGATCGCATTAGTATGTATGTAGAGATCGACCGTGGCTAGAAAGGACTTTGTCAGCCTTTGAATCCAGTAACTAATCAAAATGTGTAGGGATGTAAAGACCTACTATTTTTGGACGCTCGCCGAGCCGGGACGCAAGGCGAGCCGGAAAACCAAATTCTGGCCCTTCCCAGCACTTTTATCACTCAACACAACACATTTTTTAATTTAGCAATGTTTAGGTTTATTCTCTAGGATAGCCTCTATATATGCTACCTTGAATGTTTTAACTCCAACATGCTGGTAGCTATGTGTCTGCGCAAGAAGCTTGGCTTTCGGTTATGGCTCGTGATGATCATTAACTTATCCTGGGTCTCCAGACGGAAAGCATGGGCTTTCAATGCTAAAAATTTATGGAAATCTAAAGATTGGATATCTCTCTTGGTTTTGCGTATATGAGAACAACGAATTATACATTATGGTTGATTTGACGCTCTTTGGCAATAGTGTCAAATGGCTTATCACTCAATTTTAAGGCGGTGAAAGTATTGCCGGTCCACTCCACGATTCTTCACCGCCTTGGAATCCAGCGGCGCACGCGAGAGCAGCCTCGTGAAAACCACACCAAATAGCATCAACAACAACGCATGATTGATTATTAAGAGAAACGCCGAATCTTTAAGTTTCTACGGCTTTTCAGTATTGGAGACCCATACTTTCTGCCTGGAGGGCCAGAAGAAGTCACTGATCATCACGAGCCATAACCGAATATTAAGCTTCTTGCGCAGATACATAGCTACCAGCATGTTGGAATCAAAACATTCAAGGAGGCATATCCAGAAGTTATCCTAGAGAATAAACCTAAACATTGTGAAATTTGAAAAATGCGTTGTGTTGAATGATAAAAGCGCTGGGGTTTGATTTTCCGGTTCGCCTCACGTCGGCTCGGCGAGCGTCCAAACATAGTACTGCTTTGCATATACATATGTATGTACACACATATCATTACTACCCATATTTGATCAATCGAAATTGGAATAATTACTATCATACTAGGTCTCACCTAGGTTTTATAACTAGTCTGATATACGTAACTAACAACTTCTAGCACTTCAAAGACGATCTCCTGTTTACGCATGTAGGATGACCATGATACGCTCCCACCGCCCTACGGCATGCTTTATGGAGATGTGGTACTATGTAGAATGTTATCTTCTATGACAGGTTATTCATACACACCTGTCCAGACATTAATCCGCACAAAATTAACTAGGGGCGGCTGAAGAGGCGCTTAGGTACATGTAGGGTGCTTGAATCGGGTTAACGCATCTAGATACTGCAACTAGCTTGCAGATCAACTCTTGATACATTGCACCAGAACAACTCAGTCTTGGCAGAACAGCAACTACGAAAGGTAGACAGTAGATTTATTACTATCATAAAATGCAATTTGTATTATATAATACCTAAATTATATGGTTTTGATGCATCATTTACCTGGTCCCCCCGTGACCTCAAACTCCGTTCTCGAAGCCTCGAATACAAATCTTTTTGTGATCCACGTGATTTTAATAAGTCATAAGCAAATTTTTCGTTAGTAGCAAAAAAGGCAAGAACTCTTGGAAATATTTTATTCTCACAGCTAAATACCTATTGTGCGACTAAGCGTCATACCATTAAAAGCAGCGCTTATCCCGGATCTTTTGATGAACGGGTGTCTTTGGCCGCGAGCCTCAATCCTTTTTAGGTACCGTATTTCCTTCCCTTACGTTAATGCACCTTTTTTGCACTCTTGCCAGAACCAGTGGTTATCTATATCGACATGTCGCAACTGTGTCACTAGCTTTACTGAGTCGTTGCAGAGTGTAACAACCGTTACAAAGAAAGCTCCTATCACCCGACTGGCTTCGGATTGCACCGAGTTGAATTCTGGAAGATCCGGGCACCGGTGACTTTCGTTTTTGGGCATTAAGCTAAGGCTCTCAAGAATTATCATAATGTAGGACATCAATGACCTCAGCTATGTATATATAGATCAGTACTAGTGCCCAGAAATAGAGGCCTGGCAGGTTTCGATCGCACCTATTTCCTAGACTACCAGATCTCCTATCGTAGAACTTCCCTCACCCCCATTACTCATCCGTCCTCTCCAACTTCTCTCTTTCTGTTGAGCAGCACGTTCCACAGAGCCGCAGCGTTGGGCGATTGTCGCAGCGGATTCGAAGGGGCTCGTTTAGCTCCTTGAAGAGTCAACTCATGAACATTGGCAGTTTTTGATAAAGCTAACAGTTCAGCTCCTGTACTTGACCTTGTGGCCGCGCCCTGCTTGTTTGCTCGCCATCCAATTCCTCCACCATGTAATGGGCGTTATATTGCTACTAGAAGCCGTTATTTACATGAAGGATTCGTTGAAGAAAACTATAGGTGACTTCCTGGGCTCTACCAAAAAGGATCATTGTGTAACTTTGGGAGCTTTTTCTGTCGGCTGTATTGTGTTGGAAAAGAGGAGTCGCTCGCCCAGATAAATGGTTGTATCGAGCTAGCCTTAAAGCTGCGAAGGCAACATCTGGCCTTGTCGAAATAGCTGCAAACACGATCGACCCAATTTCTCGTTGATATATTGGTCATAGAACTCTTTGGTGTGGGAAGTTTGGACCTCTTAGAAGGACTTCTTAGAAGGACTAGATGTGAGTACAGTACATTCGTTACGGTTTCATTTCTGGTTACCTTCGGCTCTACGGATATCCGTCTCCGTAACATTCCTTCTCTTTCCTTTGTTAACGAGTCCTCTTCGTATATAAGGCTCTACATGGTTAATTGAAATAATTCTTTGTACCCCTTTCACATTGGGATTCGTTCTCCATTACCACAACTAACAGTATGTACTTATTTTGAGCAGAGCAGAGCAGAGCAAGGATGGAAGGTCAACCCCAGCGGCCGATGAACCCCTTGCAAACAATCCTCGCGCAGTTAGCTACGCAGAATGATACAATGCGGCAAATAGAACGCTGTACAGAACAATGTTATGCAACAACAAATTGCTGCGCAGAATGAGGCACTTCAGCAGCACATGGCTGCTCAGAGCACTGCAATGTCGCAGCCGGACAACACGATGGAGCTCCTAGCCGATGGATTAATCCAGCTAGGTACCAACCAATTGGCTCCAACGCCAATCCCTACACTACCAGCAACACCGATCCCTACCCTACGACACCAGCAGCGGCTACCACCCGTCGCAGGACTATCAAGGTACAGCCCTATGATAATACCGAGCGTGACCTTTTCCCAACATTTAAGACCCAGTTACAAGGGAAACTTGTGGAGGAAGGGGACATTACTGGCAGCGAGCAGGCCCAAGTTCGCACGGGTTTGGATGTCTCCAGGGCAAAGCCGCCCGACAGTTTCAGCCTTAGATGGATACTTACTGCAATCAACCGGCGGAATATACACTAGTAAAATTCCACAAGCAGCTGGATGTGGCTTTTGCGGACACAGAAGCAAGGGAGAAAGCTAGGCTTGGCTTGGCTTTACGCGACAGAAAGACCTGAACTCGGAGCATGTCTCTCAGAGTTCGATAAGACCTTACTGGAGGCCCAAGCTTACAATCAGGAGGACGATGGAAGTCCTACTTGCGGGCCGCTCTATCATTCGAGTTATCCGATCGAATGATTATAGTGAAAGAAGAGTGTACTTACAAGGGGTATTGCAAGTAGTTTGGGCGTTTAGTTGCGATTTTTCTCTTGCCCACCCTCATTGTTGAAAGTAGGCTCTCCTGTGTCGGTTGCCATGAAAGCATTTCTTCGTAACGAACCCCACGACTTTCCAGCCTTTTTCGTTTGTCTCTATTTTCATCTTGAGTCTGAACCGTCGACTGAACCTCTGTATAAATCAACTCTGTGACCTTTCCAATATTATCCTCCGAATGAAGCTCGCTCAGCAACGAACGGGAACCTTTCCTTCTAAACAAGATAGACCTCTTTTATCCGCATGCCTTTATGCGTCCCAAGCAGATGATACCTCTCGGCAATGGACATAGCTTCTTCCCACTTACCGAACCATACAGCAATATTCCTCGTTGAGTATGCGGATTCACAATACTTGGTTGTCGTGATTTGGGCTTGTTGTTCTTGGCTGGGACGCACTTTGTCATCCAAGGTTCTGATTCATTCGCGGGCCGACTTAGACTCATCCAGTGACACTTGCTTGTCGGAGGAGATGGTGTCAGGCATAAGTTATTTCAGCTCTTTCATGGTTTTTTGCTCGTCCTTATATTCTTGTCTCCAGAATTGGTACTGTTTGATCGCATTTTCGTAGCGGTTTCGCTCCGTGGCATTTAGGTTCTCATACTGTCAGTTCTTTGTCTGGTTGATCTGGATCGATCTTCGACCAGATCTCATCTGGACACCGGCTCCTGAGCTTTCCCAACCATTCCTCCCAATTAGAGAATGGTTTGAGAGAGACCTGGGTCGTCATTATACTGTCACTCGCAGAGGAATAAAGATGGATTTTATTTTTGATTGATTGTACCTCAGCTGCGTATGCAGGTGGTCTATTGGCAAGGCAAGGAAACCATGTGCTTTTCGAAGCCGTGGCATCAATATTAAGGCACTCTATATAGTATAGCGCTCTAATAAGAAAGCTTGGATGAACACTGCAATTATGATTGAATATCTCCGCTGGTTTAACACCCAGATGACTGAAGATGCGGTCCTCCTCCTTGATGACTTTAAAGCTCATAACGCTGCATTGATGTTAAAGAGGACAGTGTAAGGAACTGCTGGCTTAAATCTGGCTGCCGACTCCTCTCGGCCCAGAGCCAGCACCTTCTAGGTGGAAAGAGACACTAGAAATGCACGCGGAGGTGCAGACACTTATTACAAAGGTCTATGAGCGGCGAGGATTAACAATCCTATGACTACGGAGGACTTTCTTAACTCGGAAGATGAGATTATATGGGATGAAATCGAGGATGTTGAGGCAAAATGTTATTACCAGAGGAAGATCATGATAAGCCTAGATTAGTCTAGGAAGAGGTTCGGAAGGCAACCATAGAAGAGGTACCCAAGGGCTTTGAGGCTTTCTAAAGAAGCGAACCCTAAGGCTTGAAAGGCGAATAGTTTCATATGTACCTCAAAATAAGCAAAACTTCGTTATAAGCAAACTGTTTGGATGTACAGTACAAAAAAAAATAATGCTTATAATGAGGGAAATCTGATAATTTCCCCTTAGTTAGATCTGACAGGTTTGGTTAGGGGAGTCGGGGGTACTTTTGAGAAATGTCTGCCCGTCGCACTCTCTGCGCGGCATAACGGTGCAGACGCACCCGTCACCCTTTCTTTCCCTTCTCGTTTTTTCTTGTTTCCCCCGGCTTCTGGTGGGCCTCATCTCATGATTTTGTGCTGCAGGCATCGCTGGTAGGGGTACACGGCGGTGTCCCCGGCCTCACGTACAGTACTGTACATTAGTATTTTGATAGGCGTCCTATACGCGTGGCCGCTCGTGGTTACGGGAACCGGACGTTAAATGGTCACACTATTAGATCATGACAAATTAGATATCTTCTTTTTTCTGTCTTTCCTCCCTAGAACCAACCTCGCCAGACTACCAAGCCATTAGTTCTATTGCCACATGTTCTATTCAAGGGAAATTACCTTGAGATCCCCTCTCTCCAATTGCCAACTACATTGATCGAGTCGCTATGCCTCGTCCACAAGAGTGAGAATGCTGCCTATGAAGCCGTTCGGCAATGGGCTCAAACACTCAGATACGGCATTAAAAGAGATCAGGTGAAGAAAGACAAGAAAAGGATTGTTCGAAGGCAGGACATTGGATGCGATAAGTCTGGAGTCTGGGGTGCATGAGCTTGTCACTAGAGCACCCGTCGAACAAACTGCCCATTCAAGGTCAAGCTTATGCACCTGCTTGGAGAGGAGTCTCGCTGGAAAATCAAGGTCGATAACCCAGAGCACAACCATGAGGAGAGCTGAACCCAGAGTACACATATACCATCCGAAGGACCGTGAAGAGGTAATTGACCGGGTAGAGACTCTAACTATGGCTAGTCAATCTCGACGACGGCCGTTCTACAGTCAGAAACCGACTATCTTTGGGCACTGCAAGCATTCAAGTTCATTGTCGGCGGCAGCTTATGATCATGTCTCTGTGTCAAGAGCCGGATAGACTATGCCGGGAAACAAATTTAGGGACCATGGACGATTGCAATCTGTCTGAGCCGCACCATCCGGAGTTGCTGCATTTAACGTCAGCGGCAAAGCTATTCATTCACTTTTCCGGTTTAATCCCAAACTACAAAGTTTCGAGGACTATCAGAAAAAGCGCCTTGTAGACAGCTCCCCATTCAATCAAATACCTTCTTATCGACGAGAAATCTATGGTAAGTGTAAAACAGCTAGCTTGGATTCGCATGTGACATAAGGAGATATTTCCGTGTGATTCAACAAAGCCGTCATTCTTTGTGGTGATTTCTATCAGCTACCACCAGCTGGCGCAAAGCCACTTGCATGCTCAATATGTCAGGGTTATGTTTGAAACATAAACGTATTCCCTGTCACGTGCACGGCCCTACGAGATGCACACCCTGTAGAATGCCCACAGCGCATACAAAATAATTGATAACGACACAACACACGATCCAAATTGTCTGAAACTCAGATTACATGTAATATATGCTATAAGCTTTTATTCTATATACACATCATGATAATCGTATCTTTTTGGGAGCCGCCTTTGTCTCCTAAGCCTGGGTGACCTAAGAGACAGTACTGACAGACTTTCTGTAAGGATCGTACGTATCCTTCGTTACTTGTGGTTCAACGTGACAATGTGCTAGTCCCTTTAAATGCAAGAAGCATCTACTAAATGAAGAATGAGAGGTGAAAGAGGTATAAATG
>JAHQZX020001882.1:0-48184 GCA_019804575.2 Pseudotulostoma volvatum | reverse complement strand
GATTGGGGCGAGGAAAATGAATTTTGAATGGTCAGGGAAGGTTGTCGCTGAGATGGAGAGACAGGCCCATGGGCGGGCTGTCTGTCATAGCCGAAAGGCTGGATACAGACATTAATTCTTGATTAAATAATAATAATAATATACTGCTGGAGTCTTCCAAAAAGCTAGTAATGGACATTTTCCTTCAATTTGGCGAACATTTTAGTTTCAAGCTCAATTAGAGAGTAAATGAGAATTTATACGAGTCAACAGCGATCATTCAAAGTAGCTTACAGTTACAGAACCCGTGCCGATCGCCCTTGAAGCTTTCACAGAAAGGGATTGTGGAAGAGACAATATGTATGTAGTAAAGTAGTGAACTTGAAAAGAGGGAATCGAACCTACAAAAAAAGCGTCTCAGAGCTGAACTGGAAGCTTGAGGAAGTGTTGCTTGAATGTTAAAGCTTGCCCTGCTAAGCCGGAACGGCCGTTGGATGCTATAATTAATTTTATCTATAACTACTTCATGGCGAAAAGGGAGAGGAGATGGTTCCGCCTGCCTGTTTGATATGATATTGGTCGGTCCCGGGTCTCGCGAGGCTCTGATTCGCTCTTCAGGTCCGGATTATTAATGATATCATTGGAGTCGGCTAATTTGGCGTTGATCCCTATACAGTTAAGCTCAGTATCGGCACCCCCCGGCACACTGGCACCTGGTTGGCCAGACGAGCGCCGTGCCCCATCATTTTCACTATGATAGATAGTCTATCTCCATTTCTGGTTTAAGTTAGTCAGGACGCTCGGACCAGATGTCATAACATTTTCTATCATATCAATATCTGGCCTGATCATCGACGACTGGACGAACGGAATCTCTATTTCTAGCCTTCATCAGAAATACTCCTGTGCTAGTCATGGTCTGTTATTGTCAAGCTCCAGTATATAGATGCTTACTAAGATATTTGCAGGTTGTCCTCGCAGCTTCAATCTGCACCCGTGGGGGCAAGGCCGTTCTCTCGCGACAGTTCAAAGAAATCGCCCGCTCAAGGATTGAGGCGCTGCTCGCTTCCTTTCCCAAAATTGCCGACTCTGGGACGCAGCATACAACGGTGGAGCAGGACAATGTCCGCTTTGTTTACCAGCCACTTGATGAGCTCTACATCGTTCTGATCACCAACCGACAATCAAACATTCTACAGGATATTGACAGCCTGCACCTTTTTGCGCAGGTAACCGCAAGCATTTGCAAGAGCTTAGATGAACAGGAGATTCTCCGCAATGCCTTCGAACTACTCAGCGCATTCGATGAACTAGTCACCTTAGGGTATCGAGAGAACCTGTCTCTGAGTCAAATCAAAACGTTTCTGGAAATGGAGAGCCATGAGGAAAGAATACAGGACATTATCGAAAGGGTTAGGAGCTGAGATAACCCTTTGCAGTATTCCTGCTGACCATTCCCCCAGAATAAAGAGCTTGAGGCCAGCGAAGAGCGCAAGAGAAAGGCCAAACAATTAGAACTTCAACGCAAGGAGGCAGCGCGGAGTGGCCGTGGCGTAACTCCTCGACCACCTTCCTATCCAGTTTATACTCCCCCTTCCCGCCCATCGGTTCCAGAGACATTTGATACATATGAAGTAGAGAAGAAGAAGTCTTTCGCCAAGTGTGCTTCCCCATCCCACCACTCAAGCCGTTCTCAGCTCCGGTGGGTCATTACTAACGTGGAATAGGCTGTTGCTAACTCGTGGAAAGGGAATGCAACTTGGCAGGAAGTCCAAGACAACTGATATCTACGAGAAAGTCCGTGGTGATTTGGGTCCAGAAATCGAGGAGTCAACCCCCCTTGTTAGTTCGCAAGCTGCTCCAACGGCTGTTGATAAATCGCCCTCTACTCGCGCTTCTCTAGACAGAGCGCCTATTCACATAACCCTAGTTGAGACCATATCAGCTAAATTGACTCGTGATGGCACGCTGAAGTCGTTCGAGGTGAAAGGCGATCTTCAACTTCGCATTTTGGATCCGTCATTCACCAAAATCAAACTCAATCTAGTCGCGGAATCAGTCCATGGCGCGCAATTTCGCACTCATCCGAATGTTGATAAAGCACTATTTACAAATTCGAACATTATTCAACTCAAGGATACGTCCAAGCGATTCCCAGCTAACAACTCCATTGGCGTTTTGCGTTGGCGTGTTGCTAGTACCAGTTCCGATAGTGCCGACATGCTGCCCGTTACGTTCACGGTGTGGGTGAATAAAGGCTCCGACTCGACCACAGTCACTGTCGAATACGAGTTCACCGGGTCTGATACCCTCCGCGATGTGGCTGTCACGATACCTTATGGCACTGCTGAGCCAACTGTGACCAGCTATGATGCTATCTACGAAGTGTCGGGCGACTGCTTAGATTGGAATATCGGCACTGTTGACGAGTCTAGCCCATCCGGGAGTTTCGAGTTCGAGTTCCCCGGTAGTGATAGTGATGAACAAGAGTTTTTCCCTATGACAGTATCGTTCTCCAAAACGAGGCCTTTTATCGAGGTTGATGTTTCTAGCGTTTCGCTCCTGGAAATGGATGAAGCCGTAGGCTTTTCCAAAGACGTGAAGAGCACCGCGGAAGGATACTTGATCGAGTGATTTAGTATCTCGATAGAGCAGCGATATTTAAAAAAAATATATATATATATATATATATATATAGATGATCATCTATTATCCCGGCAGCTGGCCTCTACTGCTATTCATTTTCCCTATCTTCGACCCTCCCCGTTGTTTCTTCTGTGTGATTACCATATTAATCCTCACTCTCATGTTGTGTACCATCATAGAGAATTTGAGTCCAAGATGACCAGTAATCGGAGCCGAGTTACATTCACATTCACGAAATCACATATCAGCCACTTGATTGATAGGTAAGAGAAAAAAGGGTCCATATGTTACTATGCATACCAATTTGTGCCATTAGAAGTTGCACCCAATCCCTAATTACTAGAGTATCTGCTCATTCGATTTCCGATCCATCATACCGTCTGGTACTACTATTGCCCATGCCTACCTAGGTGTGTTCCCTGGATGTCCATGTTCTACACACCGTAATAGCAACAGTCACCAGGTTGAGGTAATATGTAATAATTCCTATCCATCAAGGAACATCATCACATTATAATACCTCTGCTCATGAAATATACATATAGTAGCTACCATATGTATAGTAAAAAGAAAGAAATGATGCCTGCATGTTAGATTTGCTTGGTTTCTGCGCGAGGTGGATATATATATATATATATAGGGGGAGGTTCATCTTGCATCTCTTAATTAGAAGTCCCTGTTTACATATGATAGAATCTTTCCATCACTCCGCAGCTTTCTCAAGCATGAACTAAGCCATCTTTAAAAAGATTCTTTTTCTCTTTTCTTTTCTTTTTTCCCTTCAATTCTTCAACTGTCATTCTGTCATATCTAGTACGCCGCCGCCAGTAAATTCACCTCGGATGAGTTTCCAGCATTTGACTAGTACAGCACGTCAAGGCCCTACCTAATGATCCCAACACCAGCCTTTCCCCACGTCCTTGGAAGAATTGAATTCAGGTGTTTTTGTTTTATTTTCTTATCCAAAGAAACCGACCCAGCTTTTAAGCCTTCTACTCGCCAGCTAAATGAAATAGATTGGAGCCTCCGAGTTATTCTGCAAAGCGGCAGAAAATTTCTACAGATCGCTCGAATTTTCCTGATAACGAAAGCATCCGGATTGAGAAGTGCGCGGTTTGGGTGTCAGTGTCCTCCGATCAAACCAGCCGCTGTCTCGGGTTCCCATGCAAATACGATAAACGATAAATTATGAATACCGTTGCCAAGGTGCCCTTCATTCTCCCCTTTCACGATTTTTTTTTTTTCTCCCGATCGGGCAAAACGTGTGGCAAGAAACCTACTTCAACACCCATTGCTCAAAACCGCCAAACTCTGGTAGATGCATTCTGGAATGCTGCACAGTAGGGAATTGGGGGAGCCAGAGATCATCTGCTTCTGGAATCTGCTCTTTGGGCTCTTGGAGCTATTTTTGACAACATAGGTTCTAGGCGTGGGCATTTCAGAAACGTTATGGCGACAATGTGACACCAGCAAGTCACGCAAGTATCTATCTCGTCCATCTGACGTTTCGCCGGTCGGCTTTCTGGGTGGTTGTCATTTCCTTTACTAAGAGATCGGGGCTAATTCTTACATAGCAAAGGTTCTCAGCAATCTATCCATAATCCGTCGATAGAATTATATCTGTCGTTGTCTTCACGCTTAGTCCAGCTTACCCAATCGATGATATCGAGCCCTCACAGTCCCGCCGCCACCCGTTCTTGCCATGGATAACTGCCTCTTTAACTTTCAATTTTAATAAACCCGTATTAACCGGGGAAAGGAGGCGAAAAGCCAGATATTCTTAGTAGACGACCCCAAGATCTACCGAAAAGATCGGGTGATGAGACCGAGCCCCCTACTGGCGAAGCCTATGAGGAGGTACTGGACCTAGAAGCACCTATTTAGAAACCGCCAATGCAGCCGATCGATACTGGCCCGCGACATTATGCAAGCAGTGCGACAAGGGCTTCGACGACTCCCGCCTGCCAAGCATATCGTTTCCTCCCCGGCGTCTTCCATTCTTGATTGATTCTCCGATATCCATGGCTTTTGTATCAAATGGAGACCCGGATATTGTGGCCTTCTTTCGTCTAGCTGAACTCGCAACTGGATCGGATACCTTTTCAAGAACTGGCAGCGGCGTTAAAAAGGAATCTTGCACGTCAGAACGAACCTAAAACAAGGGACACCAGAGCATCTAGTAGAGTGATAGTGATTCCCACATGTGCTGTTGATACTAGTTCCTTTACCCTGATATCGAATACCTTATTCAGGGGGGGGGGGGTAGTACAGCCGAAGTTCTGAAGGATTTTTACTCCGCTCAGTCTACGCTATATCGCCAACCGTCCTAAATCGTCTTTTATCGAATAAGGGGCGCTGTTATCATGTCAATATAAATTAGAAAAGTGACGAAGACGATAGATACATGTGCCCAAGGTGGCTGTTACAGTAAAACCACCATTCTATAGTATGATATGTAATTAGAACCGGCTAGCTCGATCAGAAACAATCCCTATCATATGGATCTTCCACAGAGGGGAAATCGATCCTCCCTTCATTAATTAGTAATAATAATAATATTATTATTAGGATCACCAGGTACGCATTGAATTGAGTCATATATGAGTTCGTTGAGCCTGGTAGCAGCTATCACTGGCATAGCGTCTCCTCACATGCATAATATGCTTACCACCACCTCTCCCAGACATGACATATATTGTATTACACATCCAGGGATCCAGGGGGGGGGGGTGGAAGCTACCTAATCATCGAATTATCCCACCTGACTTAATGAACTCGTCATGATTCAAACGTTGGAAGATCCATATATATATATATATAGGGATCATCGAAGTTATGCATATACTGTTAGTTACTACATGTAGAATGTAGAATATACCCTTGATACCGGTATTTGAGATCATGAGCCAGGCCATAACCCTAAAATTCCGTAGAAAATAAGTCGGCCCATTCAGCTTGCAATGATGATTCGCTCCGTCTATCCAGGTAGGGTTATGATCTGTCTCTCCAATCGAGCTCTATAGAACACGAACACCGGCTCTATCTAAAATTGGCCTATTCCAAGTATATTTCTATAGCTTATTTGATAGCAATTTAAGTTACGAATGTAGAAGATGGGAAGATGGGCTAATCACTCTTCTACTCCTTTCCCACCTTCTATGGTATGTATATGGTATATGTATATGTATGTACCTATCTATACTATGTGTGCCTATGTAAGGTACATGTACATGTACTGCTATGATACTATGTATGATAGGATAATATGTTCGATGTACACGACATTTTGTGGCCACCCGCCCCAAATCGGAATGGCGCTTCCACTTTCGCTAACTTGGCGGAAGAATGATTTCAATCATCTGTGCAATGGACAGAATCCTTCCGGATGGAGTTCCATATCTACCCACCCCCTTCTCGAAGAGATCCTATCCTGGCGCCTTCGCTTGTGGATATATCATACTACTATAGTATTACTTAAAGAGGAACAGCGGAAAGGAGAAGGAGGTAACCACCAGCTACTATTTTTCAGTAGGTAGGTATATAATGCAGTAATAACAATAGCTTCATTCCTGGTCATGACACCACCTCAAGGGCTGACTGAGTCATGCAGAATATTTATTTTATTTTGTTTTGTTTTTTGATTACCTGTCTACCCTAATAAGTCTACAAAGATCGCGCTGCTAGCAATAGGTATTGAGAGATTCAGTGGTAGGTGCTTTTCGTCGACAGGGGAGCACAGGAACAGGAACAACTCTGACGCCTGCGATAGATTCACAAGAATAACATGTGGGGGGTTGTTTGTAGTATATTGTACAAGAAGTGAATAAACTGCCCGATCGAACCTATATAGGTTACTTGACTGACATCGCCTTGAGAGTTGACATAGATGCGATCTGTTATACCATATGGCGGTAAATTAATCTTAATGTCACCTCCTAATCATGTTGTCTGTACCGACGCTATCTTACACGCCTTAAAAGAG
The DNA here is from genome assembly GCA_019804575.2 of Pseudotulostoma volvatum. Lineage (NCBI taxonomy): Eukaryota > Fungi > Ascomycota > Eurotiomycetes > Eurotiales > Elaphomycetaceae > Pseudotulostoma > Pseudotulostoma volvatum. The sequence goes on along the minus strand of JAHQZX020001882.1, from coordinate 41,577 downwards.
ACCCAACAACTTCCCAATCAACGTACAACTCATAGAAATGAGAAAAGACCCTACACAGGTCATTGGCTCACAAACACACTACTCATCAAGGCATCACGAAGTGGTCGAAGGTAGGAGAAAAGAAGGAAAGAAGAAGACAAAAAGAGGGGCGAATGAGGAATTACAATGTTGGCTAATAAGCCACGGGAGGAAGGTATCTCCCGGAACGAAAGAAAAACAACGGAAAGGTACACCATCATCCATCCAAGTCAAAAAATATAGGATCGTGATATCGGTCATGCCAAGTCGTCAACGAAGCGACCCACGCAATAATACAGCCAAAAAAAAAAAAGAAAAAAAGAGAAGGGTATTAGAAAGTCTCGAATCGCGCTTAAACTTTGGTGTCGATCGTCAGAAAATAAAAATCTAAACAAAGGAGTAAAGACAATGAGCCGCCAGGAAAAACAAGGCCAAAAGTATTTTTCTTGTGCTGGCGTTAGATCAAACCCGCGTTGTGATTGCGGTAGTGGGAGTGGGAGGTCTCAGTGATAGGACGACGGGACGACGGCTCATTCAAATAGAGGCTGGAATAGCGGGAATTCATGTCGGTTTCACCAGGGGGGCGGTCGTCATTGTAGGGAAAGGACTCCCGCGGACGGCGATACCGTCGCTCCAGTGAGTCGGGTGTCGAACTAGGATACGGAGTGTTGGGGGGTATGATAGAAGCTCGTCCGGTGCCCTGGAGCCTCAACAGGTCTTCCTGCAGTTGCGCCACTTGGTGCTCCAACGCCTTCCGCGCGGACTGCTCGCGGCGGATCAGCATCACAAGAGCACTGTACTGTTCAATTGAGATGCCGTTGATATCCGGGGAGGATAAAGACACCGGCCAAAGAGCTGGACGATAGGAGCAGGTTGGCGGCCGCATCGTGTCGGTGCTCACTGGTCGACTGTCGGCTCTCAGCGGTGTCGTCGCATTCTCGTTCCCGATCAGGGACGGTCGGGCGGCGACCGAAGGGCGGCGGCTGACCCAGGGCCAGCCTTTGGAGGGCGGTCGCCCTCTGGAACTGTGGCGGGGCGCCTCGTCTTCCTGGGCTTGCATCTTGGAGATTGCCAGCTCGAGGTCCATGAGCTTCACTTCTAAGGTGATAACGCGCTGTTCCAATGTTAAACCGGTGTCCTGCATGGAGCCCATCAGATTGCTAACGTTGAACGGCGCATCATCTCGGATGGAACTTTCTTGGATGAGGTTCGCCCCGTCATTGGGCTCCCCGGTACCACTGGGACCAGGCGGGACCCCCGTTGGCGTCACGTTGCCTTTCTCGAGCTGCAAGGTGCTCGTGCTGGTGGCCGGGCAGGTGGACGACTCGACCCGGGGATCAATGTCTAGAACACTGGTCTTCCAGACAGCCCCCTCGTCACTGCGCCGATTCCATTGGATGGGGGACATACGATGACGCCGTGCGCACTCCCGAAGCGAACTGGCGCTCCGAGAGCGCCGCTTCGTTTGGATGCTCCCGGAACGAATCGGCGATCGATCATTGTCGTCCGACAACACCAAGCTAGGTAAGGTGGCTCGTCGTCGCAGACCACTCACGGGCGGGAGAAACTCCTCGGAGACGGTCGGCGCTCTGTGAGCGGACGAAGGAGACGGGCTACGGTCCGGGGTCGATGCAGGGCGGGGCCGGCGTGGGGAGGCGGGGATGCGTAAGGAGTCGTGCACGGTGATGAAGGTTGCGTTCTCGGGGCTTAGGTTAGGGGCGACCATTCGCTCCTGGGTCATCGGCACACACGAACTCCCCGATCCGTCCTCCCCCTCTTCCCCATGACTCCGACGCGCGCGGGTGAAGATCCTTCGCATGACAGTTTTCCAGGCGTTTCCGTGGCGGCGCTGGAGGCCGGCGTCCCTTGAAGAGGGAGTTGAAATAGAGTTCTGGGCTCCGTGGGCGGAGGTTAACCCGTCCGGATGCGGACGGCGCGTGCGTGCGGTGGCGGACTGAGATCGACGGATGGTCGCGAAGGCTGGAGGTCCCTGGATGGTTTGCGGGCCCAAGCCATCGCTACCCTCGCGCGGAATGGGGATGGGGGCGGAGATCTGAAGCTCGGCACGTCGGATGGAGGCGCCATGCGTCCGGAGTGAAATGAGTTGGGGCACCGGTTGGTTGCGCGATGACATCGTCCCGGTAGGCAGGACAGATGAGGAGGGGATGAGAAGTGGAAAGGAAAGTCGAGTCGAATCTTGGTGGAGTCAATTGGCCTTTTCCATGGTTGATGTAGGGTTGTTTTCTTTTGTTGTTGGTCTTTTGGCTCTGCCTTTTGAGTGACCGTCTCTGTTGTCTCCCTGGCTCTGTTGGTCTTGTGGATTCGGAATGTTGTTCTGAAATATTGACAACGCCTCTTCCCACGCGATTGCCCGATGAACCAATTCGTCTCCCCAGATTCCGAGCTAGCGAGGGTCAGGCGGAACAGTCGAGGTGGTCGGGGGCCTAATCCGATCCACCAGCGCGGTTGGGACAACAGCCCGTGTCAAGTAGAACAGACAAACAGGAGAGCAACCTTGAGTCGCGGGTGTCCGGGATGATGTTTCTGGAGTACGGTGAGAAAAACGGTCGGGACAATAGGCAGCGACAAGGACAAGGCCATGTCCCTGATTGAGGCGCATCCGGCTGCCGGGGGGGATGGATGGGGGGAGAAGGGGAGAAGGGGAGAAGGGAGGAGAAGGGGAGAAGGGAGGAGAAGGGGAGAAGGGGGAGGAGCGGTTGAACGGTTGATGATGCCTTCAGAAGCTCAGCTCGATGTATGATAGAATCAAGTAAAGGGAAAGAAAGTAAAGAACAGGTTAGAGGCAGTATTTCAATCAATTATTATTATCTTTTTATTCTGTATATATATCAATCAAAAAAGGAGGGAGAAGAGAAAGAATTTGACCAAGGAGGTTCAGTTAGTTCAACCGGAGGACAATTGGGAGAAAAATGATATATATAAGGTAATATAATATATAAACATATATCTATATCTATATATATATATATATATATCATAGAAAATATATAATATCAATATAGGACAAGAGAAGAACTGTCTCTATGAAGCTGTGTGTGATAGAGTGGGTGAGAAAAGAAGAAATCATCTATCCGGATGAAGAAACCAAACAGCCTCAAGAGTTCAGCTCCCAGCCTGGTGCTCCGTGCATGAACTTTGAAGCCATCAAGCACGGTCAGTCCCTGGCTTCGGAGACGGGAGACAGGCGGAGAGGCGAGGGAGAGCGTCAAGTCGACGAGGAGGAAGGGAGACGAAGAAGGCTTAAGGATGAGTCCGTCTGGTGCCGGATCGAAACTCTGAAGGGTTACGGACCATCAGATGATTAAGTACTGGTCAGTCCACTTCCCGTTCCGTTCCTACTAAGTAACTAGTTACTACTACTACTACTACTACTACTACTACCCTATTTATTCGTAAGTTACTTTTATTAATAAATAACCTATGTTACTATATACGTAAGCTAACTGGACAGGTACAGCTAACATCCAATAGACCGATCGGTAATAGTTACCAACCTAATAAACCATATAAACTAGTTCCTGGACGGACGATGATACCTTTTCAACCCCCGTCCGTTCTCTCCCTCTCTCTCTTGGAACTTTAATTATGTACCTGTACGAACTGAAACGCTACCGATTCCGTATCTGGAATGGTTTCATGTTTTTAGTTCCATGTTTCAGGTTCAGCTCTCGCACGGACCTGGTCACTTTCTTCTCTCTTCTTTTTTTCTTTCGCCTATGACTATCATCTTCACTATCGGTCGGTGGATGAAGGGAAATGGTGATGATTGATTGATTATTCTTGATATCATGTTACCGGCACTCTGGTTTGGACCTTCCCCGCTCGAGTAACCGAAATCGACAAGGTTGGAGAGTAGATCGTCTACCCAACTACTTTTGGTATCATGATCGATCGGAAGTATACCTTTCCGACTGCATGGTTCACCATGATAGAGTTATTCGATGGCCGGTCTTGCACCAAGTCACCCCTCTCTGGTTTTCACAACCGATTAATGCTTTTTTATCTTCCGAGCCAGCCATGTGGTTGACCGGCAAGGGGGGGAGAGTCTTTTGTGAGGAGGGGACCTTCCTGGTCTGTACTGCAGGCAGGTTGGGATGTTAGTTCTACAGAACGGTGCCCGATCAATCTGATAAAGAGTGATCAGATGCTCTATTATTATTATTATTACTATTATTATACGATGAATCTTTATCAGGTTATCTTCTACATGTACTTTCCGTACCTATTCATAAGTTTAAGGACTATAGTTAATTTATGATTCCCTATTCTATTTCTTACCCACTACTTCATGAACCGGTGATGATACGGTATAGTACCTACCTTTCTCGTCGAAGGATTCAAATTCACTTTATCATAGAGATACAGTACGATGAAAGATAGATAAGAATATCATAATCCTAGTGACAAGCACCTATCAGAATTCATTATTTATCAGCCCAATCCTCTTGCGTTCCTGGTTCTGATATGGAATTGCGGAGAACGTCGGGGCCCCTCGACCAGCAACCAAAAGGAGGAATATTCAGAGAAGTTCTGATACGATCATTTAATCAATCTTTCGTATATATATATAAAAAGTGACACGTTAGTAGTTCGTTAGTAGTTCCATAGGACTATCATATGATAATCACCAATCCGGCAGTACTGTGCTCGGGTACAATAATCATGTAGTATACACGGGGCATGCAGGTGTCCTAATATAATCAATATTTTAATACAAAACCCATGTCCCAAGTCTTGTAGGATACATCCTAGACTACCTAGCTACCGTTAACTTAAAACCGAAACCGAAAAGAAATGATAAATCAACCCAAAACACGGTATTCTTCCGACTCGATCGATCTCTGTCCTGTCTATGGTATCTGTACTAATGTATAATAACAGGAGTCCTTAAACACCAGAGTGTTCTTTGCACAAAACGGTCGCCGCTTATGCTTCAGCTTGCATAAATAACTAAGTTCTCTAGCTCCCCCCTCGGGTCGGGTCATGATGACAGATGACTATAGGCAAACGAGGCGCTGGCTCTGGACAAGGAATTGAGTCCGCAGTTGTCCCTCTCTCCGGGACCCCGTCAAGAAACCAGCCAGTAAAGGGCGTCGCAGCAGATCAATCAGCCAGCAGCCAGACGAACGCGTCAGATGATTGAGGTGATGTCCGTATTTCTATTCTATGCAATCCCCTATGCGATAGGATCAAACGAGAGCAAAGCCATCGCTCCGAGGCAATGCGATTGCCCAGTTCTAGATTATGTAGAGTCCATCCAGTCCCGTCCAGTCCCGATCCGGCCCGTTAGTCCAACCTGGTGAACACGGGGGGAAGAAAGAGGCGGGCGAGGGAGGGGCGAGCATCTATTCTCCCGTTGGGAAAAAAGACCCCGTTCTACACCGGAGATCAGCCCGTTCTTCGAGAAAATCAATGGATTAATGGGCCAGGAAGCGGATGATAGGGGGAATCGAGCAGGACATCGGCCTAGCTAGCGGCACTGGAGAACTGTGGCAGGAAGGAAGCTACCTGGGGGCCGAGATGATCTAGAGATATGAACGGCCTTAAGGGCCAAACGGTGTGCCAAGTTCCAGTTAATAATACATTATTTATAGTAAGTAACTCTTCATACTATCGACTTGTTGATTCCCTGAAAACCAAGGAACGATATTATTCGACTGAGCCGAGAAGCTTTTCCCGTTAAGGAAATTACTAGTAGCTGATGAACTCCTGGAAGCGGCGAGTTTATGCCCAAACCGTACTGAGGTAACGTAACTCTCGGGGAGGACAAAATAATCACTTGCCAAGAAAGAGTCGCAGCCGACGATCCCCCGCAAGCAGAATGTGGGATAGTGCCGGTTATAGCAGCTAAGACTGCCGTCCGTCGCTTCAGAAGGATTGCGGTCTTACGGCCAAAATTCCGAAGATTGAGCTGAACAACTCACCAAAGCTATCATAAGAACGACAACTTGAAAGGCTCTGCAGCGGCCAAACTCGGTTAGAACTGAATGAAGCCTTGAAGGCAGTCAGCGCTAACTTATTAGTTGGCCGAGTCACGTTACCACGTCCATACCACCGAACCGCCTTCTTCCTTTTTCATAGCCATTATTGGCGGTCCTGAACATACTAGGATTCTTGTCCATACCTTTGGGATGGGCTCCTTCACACATGCAGCGAATGCTTCTACTTTGTATGGACTCTATGCAAGGAACAGATGTTGTGCTTTGGTAGGAATCCATTCTTGTGTATTGGAATGTATACTCAACAAAATGTTGCCGATCCAGCTGCATCTGAAGAAGCTACCATTAATGTAACTTCTAATACATCCGATCACCAACTGCTGGCGGGACTTTTGATACCAGAAAACATCGGGATTTGGAGTAGGTATAAGTACTATCTAACAAGGCAAAGGTCTAGAATTATATGCAACTGCATAGCATATGCATGACACGTCTATGTACATATTGTGAAACGACTACAGCTTTAGAAGGTCCAAGTGGCCAATATGATGTTGTATTGTAGTATATAAATATGTACTAGTACTACTAGTACTACTAGTAAGTTTGTTTCCAGTTCCAGCTGCAATCTTTCTACTTCTGCAGTAAAGCGGCCGAGAATCAGCCTAAGATGAGGTTGGAATGCAATTCCTTGAATTTTTGGTTTTGACAGGAATATAAATTAAGCCCATAGCATATAATGACGCTACGCGTGATATTTGTACATATACATACATATAAGCGGCAAATTTTCCGATCCTTATTACGTCGTACTTGCAGGAAGAATCGTCTTTCGGGTTCAATATTGTTTTAGCGAAGGCTTGACCAGCTTGCACTTTTGTAGTCGGTTAGGGAAAATGGGGCACATTCGGCTGAGGAGAGATTGCCCAACTCACTTTATTGCACCATATATCATCTTCACTTCGAGGTTCCAATGTCTTGGTTGATGAAACGGATCCGGATCCGACATGAATATCGAGGATAACCGATTAGCAGGGAGTTACACTGCTCCGCTCTGCTTGCCATCTACGCTCCCTCCAATTTTCTGATTCTGATGACCCTTAACCCTGGACTTCCTGGTGCTCTTTCACCAGCAGAAAGAAAAGCACTTTCCAGACTAAGGATAGAGAAGAGAGAAGTTCTACGGATCCTTAGTGTCCAGGGAATTTAACGCTCTTCTTGCCAAATTCATGGATGCAACATTCAGAAACGAAAACGATTCAACGACTTTCACATTTCATATCATTGGGCACTTGGTTAACACTCGGTGGCCCGGTTCCTTGGAGGGAACGGAACGTCTTACTATCCGGATATATGAAAACCGAGCCAAATAACTAAAAGCAAAGGCCTGATAATAATACTGTTCACTGAAGGAATCAGCAGCGAAGGATGACGGCAGCCGCAAGAATGGGCGGATGCCCATAGCGAGTACAAATTACGGGTAAGGATGGTTGGGCTTCGCATGATGAATATAAGGGAGTAACGCGCGGGTTTGAGAGTGATGAAGGGAACTTGATAGTCCGTCAAGAGGGATAGCCGAGAAAAGGTGAGGATGGTTGGTCATCATTGGTAGCGCTATTTATTTAGCATTTACAATGGAGTCTCAGCTAATTTCTTTATACAGTTCGCCTGCAACACCGCTTCAAACAATTGCCCGACTACATTCCGGCTGTTCAATAATCTAGCCTGCATGACTCCCTTCTGATATACATCCTTCATCCCAGCTTCCCAGGCCTTCGGTTGAAACTTGCTGTTAGGGACGAATACCGGACTAATTGATTCAGCCCAGGGAAATCGAAGTTATCGAACTGGGTAAATTCACGGGCCAGGGAGAATGAGTCAATGTATATACCTACCTAGAAAAGCTCTTTGTTCCTAAGACCTGCAAACTGCCTGATTGGCGTATAGGAAGGCGTCAACATATATAGAAAGATCAAGGTCGTCCCCACGCCTAGGAACTTCTTAATTTGCAGAACCTTGAACTGTCAAGGGGCGGTAGGTAGGAGGTTGGGACATGCGAGACAGAAGAATCTCGATGAAGAGGCTGGGAGGCGAGGGGACACCTATCGCAAGTCAGAATAATAGCCTTGTATGGGCGCTTCTTAACATCGACCCCTTGACAACAGGCCCTCGATTAAAAAAAAAAAATATGCAGGAACAAGCGAGATTGGGTTGGAGTGCATTTGATGCATCCCGACATGGGACCGCGACGACCACGGAGTTTATCGGGGAATATGTATGAGGAACTCGACTTCGAGGACGACAGCCTCTGGGAGTCGTTTGTGGATGACTTCGAAGGTTTCACGGAGGATACATTCCGGACCGCCGACAAGACCTGTCCGAAAACGGCGTATCCACTTATGCAAATACGGCGTCTAGGTGAGAAAAGAACGGGAATGACTGCGGCCCAAGCCCTTTATCAGACACTACAAGAAAAAAAAACCAACACAGTGGTCTGACGCCGCAGTATCAATCCATCAAGCACATGAAAACCCTTTTCACGGAGAGGCCGCAAAAGTGCGATCGGCGGATAGCTGGAAAGCTATCCTTTGCGCAGGAACGCGTACAGGAATCACTGAAAAGATGGATGACTGCATAATTGCTAAGGTACCGTTAGAGAGAATGCTTAGGAAACCGAAGTCTATTCAGGGAAAAAATCTTCCGCCATCCCTAAATAAGCACGATGCGCTCATAGAGCATCCCCTAGGATTTTTATTCGAGCAAGCTGAATTGATCACCTGAAGATCCAGAACTGCCTTGCTATGGGAGCTAGCCGCATCAACTATATCCTTAAACGACGTGGTGACACTATCAAGCGGAGCCCTTCTCCTTCTGCCCTTTTCCTATCCACTACAAATGCTCCTGCTAACGCCCCAAGACAATGCTGGACAATTATCCCACATATCACCATCACACTCAGAAGCCGAAGAATTCTTCACCTCGGTCTCTGAGGAGACGACAGCTGCCGCCCTAATCGACCGATCCTTCATTCATTCTATCACCGGCAATGCACGGTACGAAGTCTACCGCAAGCCTCAGCCAGTACCAGAGTTACAAACGCCTCTACCACTCCGCATTGGCACAAGCACAGCTAGGGCTATTCACGTTCAATTCGGGATTGACTCCTCACACTCCATTGGCTCTATCAGGGTTCAGACACCTATCGGCCTGGTCGAATTTCACATCGTCAATGCAGATACACCCTTCCTCCTTTGCCTCGCAGATCTAGACACACTCCAAGCATATTCCGACAACGTCAATCAAGAATATCATCGTTTACCCCGGCCGATTCGTTCCCAATCATTCGACGTTTCAGGCACCCCTCTTGCTATGGGACCATTCATTCCAGACTTTCCGAACTGATTCCCTCGACATAAACCCATGCTTCCTAACCGAAATCGAACTACGACGGCTACATCAACGATTCGGACACCCATCTGCGTTTCGCCTCCACAATGTCCTCGAGAAATCTGGACATGACGTTGACAAAAAGATCATCGACCACCTTATAAAATTCTGTGATCGATGCCAGTGCCGGAAGTGGCGGAGGTCTTTTATGAGTATCTGTAGGCGCTCTCCTGTTGCTTTTCCTGGATTGTCCGTGATGACAGATTTAAGTGACATAGAGTTCCATTTTGACAATATACTTGGTTTGTATTGTTGACCTTCAAAATAGCTCCGGATAACATCGCAGGTGTTCTCAAAGCCGAGGTGTCTATTGACTATGTTGGCATAGTGGTAATCAAGAGCCAGGCCATGTAACATGGTGGGAAAAGCTGGTCTTGGCCTCGGATGGAACATCAGCCTGGCTGCAGAGGTCGTGGAACATCGTGAGCTTGAAGTCAAAGTTGTCATCCTCGCCCGAGTACTTCACTTATCTGTATGCATCCGGGCTAGATTCGAGAGCTTCCTGCCATGTCCTTGACGTGGTACTTATGGATGTTCATAGGGAGATTGCGGGGCAACGTGGGTGGTGATCGGTTTTTCGAAGGTGGTGATCGACGAACGGAGGTAATTGATGAGGCCAAAAAGCGAATCAGAGGGGCGATAGCAGGCGTATTGGCGAGCCGCGACCTTTTGACATGCATTGATGATTTTATTGAAAAAAAATTGTCGGCGCGGAGGCTATGATTGAGCCCGTGCTGGAGGTGGTGGAGTTCTTTTATGATCCGTGATGACAGATTTAAGTGACATAGAGTTCCATTTTGACAATATACTTGGTTTGTATTCTTGACCTTCAAAATAGTTCCGGATAGCATCGCAAGTGTTCTTGAAGTCGAGGTGTCTATTGACTATGTTGGCATAGTAGTAGTCACAGAGCCAGGCCACATTGCACGGTTGGGAAAAGCTCTGGTCTTGGCCTTGGGTGAGACATCAGCCCGGCTGCAGAGGCCGTGAAGTCAAAGTTGTCATCCTCGCCCGAGTACTTCGCTTATCTGTATGCATCCGGGCTAGTGGTACCTGTGACTGTTCGTGGGGAGATTGCGGGGCAACGTTAGGTGGTGATCGGCGTTAGCAGGAGGATTTGAAGTGGATGGGAAAAGGGCAGAAGGAGAAGGGCTCCGCTTGATGGTGTCACCACATCGTTTAAGGATATAGTTGATGCGGTTGGAGAGGAAGATATCTCCCCCGTTGCAAGGTAGTTCTGGATCTCGGCGTGCGTCGGACGACTGTGTTGGTTCGTCCTCTTGTATGTCTTATAACGGGCATCATTCCCCGTCGTTTCTACTCCGTCTCCGGCAATCTTATGGGCGTAGAAGTCAAATGGGTCGACGGCAACAGCAAGCCAGCTGATGCTATGACCAAGAGCAAACCATGCAACGCTCTTAGAACCCTCATCAATATGAACAAGATTGAACTGGAAGTTCCAGGATAGGTGGAACGCACGACGGTACGCAAGGGCAAACTTAACTAAATAGAAAGTTTCCCCGTGTACATACTTACATAATCCTTACAGAATATACTACTATGATAGTAGTATATCTACTCCTAGTACTACTAGTAGTAGTAGTGATTCTAGTCATAATGTATATAATGATTGTAATTATGACGGATTAGACTAGCGGTAGAGGCCACATAGGGGAGAATAAAGAGAATCATAAGCCATACAAGCACTTATATAGGTAGTAGTAGTCAACCCTACTGCAGGTCGCTCTTGCGGATTCTTTCATTCTAACACTTCATTTTGCCCATTTAATTTGGGAAAGGGTAGGCAATATCGCCCTCGCGTACCCAAAGAATTTGGTAACGGTATCACAGATTTCCTGCTTTTGAAAATTAAAGGGCAGCCCAGTAGAAGATGAGTCGTTGCTTAATTTTTTACAAGTTGGGTGCATTAGGTGCAAACTTGATTGTCAAGTTATTCCATCTATAGCAGATAGCTTAGAATGGATATAAGGATCGGAATTACCGCTCGAATCCCATGATAGATATTCTTCAGTATTGTTGCCACCCCCTGATAGGGAAGCCACTGTGGCTTCTACCTTAGTATAGAATAAGAAATTGATAAGGACACAACAGTCTAACCGCTTATAGATAACACGTACATAGGCTAACATACAAATCTACGAGTGTTGTAATGATACCCCACCACCCGGAATGCCAAGGTAATAATGATGGCAGAATCCTAGGCCTCACTGAGCTCGTTCGCGTTCCGCATCGATTTATTTCACTCTCATAAATGTCACCCACAATCCCGTATGGACCATATTATCTGAGCTTAGGCCTCTTAGGCTTTGTAGGACTGCAATCCGGAGATCGTATTGGCAGTCTCTTTGGATTCATCAGTGGGGCGGCACTGCCACTGCCTACTACTGAGCCGGCAGGCCCCGTTGTACAGACAGTATGTTGATCATCCCGAGGAGCCCTTGCAACACCCAAAACCCGTTGACTATGCTCGACCCTTTCAGTCGATGTTGAATCCCGCCGCTTCAACTGCTTGCCTTGGCCCTTTTTATGCGTGACTTTATTCGTATTCCTTCTCTGTGGTCAGACTGCTGGTTCTCGAGGATACCAGCTATTTCCAGCTTCAGGCCGTCGAGATCGATCGGACAACCAATGAGAACAGTAGATCTCGGAGAGGGCAACCGGCGACTTAGAAGAATCTATATAAAACCGCAGTCGATGGCGACATGGCAAGCCCCAGCGAGTTCGATAGGAGCATTCGTTTGGACTTCGCTAGGGGCTTCACTCCCTGAAAACGCCGGAGCTCCCATAGCGATCACGAGCGAACGATTTGGTAGTGTCGGTACGCTCATGTACCGATGTGAGACATGCAACAGTATAATCTATATTATACTATTGCTGGTGTCTCCCCTTCTAAAGGGGACTGCTATGGAGAGGAATTATTTACAGTGTGGTGCTGACTAATCACCGTTAAGGCTTCTAGTCAACGTGATTCCACCTATTATACCGACAGTTAGTATTTAAAACATGAGTTACAAATACTATATTGTGGAAGGGGCTGGATGTTCGAGGTCTCTATTATTGTTAGGAGAAAACAGTGTAAAACATTCCCCTCTACCAGTCTTAGAAAGTACTGTACATGTATATGGGGCTGCAGCTGACATTGGGCAACAACTACGTAGGCGGTGAGCCGGGTCATTGGCGGGAGACAATTGCTAGTATTACATACAGTACCTCGTAAATTTGTACGTTAGCGAATGTACATTACGTGTTATCTATAAGCGGTTGGACTGTTGTGTCCCTAGCCAAAGCGTTGTGTCCTTATCAATTCCTTATAGAATAGTATGTACATAGTGTAAACATCTTTGCCACATGATTTTAGGGTTGATCTCCTCTTCTCCAATCTCCACTGCTCAGCCTTCTGATTTGTATCCAGATCAACGAGATCAACATGAAACTCGGTCCGTATCTCGCTTATAATGGTGTGGACTACGAATGCACCATCTGTAGAAGGGGCTTCGGTTCTCAAACCGCCCTTTACGATCATTGCAGAAAGACAAGCCGACATGTGTGGTGTGAGAGGTGCTGCCGCGTGTTCCTGTCGACTTCAGCCAGAGAGGCACATCTTCAAGAGTCCGGCAATCATAATATCTGTGCAATTTGTCCTTTTGATTTTGAGACCGATGATGAACTTGAAGATCACTATGTGGAGGCTCATTATTTTTGTTCGGTTTGCGACCTTTGCTGCAGTTCCAGGGAGGAGCTTTGGGAGCATGATGTTGATCAGCACCACCTTTGTGCTAAATGTGGTGATTACTTTGACAACGAGAACAATTTACAAATGGTAGCCGCCCAATTGGAGTTGAGATCCTTAAGATGTTTCACCACCAGTAGTGCTAACGGCCCCTCCAGCATCAACAGAAACACCAACCTCGGAACATGGAGTGTTACGGTTGCTCTCAAACATTTAAATCTTTCTCCGGAATGTTGATCCATCTAGAGTCTGGGAGTTGCCCGTCAAATGCGACCGAGGAGGAAATTGACGGGATCGCCCAGGACTGTTTCCAAAACCGGAGGTATATAAATCGCGATTTTGCGGATGGAGGGTGGCTCTACAAATGTCCCAGCTGTGAGAGGGAGTTTACAAAACTTTCCGCACTTTACCAACACGTTGAGGATGTCCCACTCTGCTCTTCTCCTGTCGAAGGAGATGGTTGTCTGGCTAAGTTGGAACGTTTTGTTGCTCGCAGTCTCAGGTAGCTTCTATTCAATACACTCATTTTATTATTTTTTCGTAGGTTGTATGCTGTCACACAGGCACGGATTGATGTAATATCGGACTCTGGTCGCTGTCTTCTGCAAATAAAAATTCCTTACTATCAAATACCGGTGACAGAATTCGGTTTGAGCACCACCGTTATTTTAAATCTGCTCTGGTTGGCTGCGAAACTGCTTCTTCAAGCCTTCCAACGCAGGGCATCTGTCCTTTTTCACTGGCATCTTCCCTAACGAAGATAGCTATGGCATGAACGGTGACATTAGGATTTTGAATCTGTTCGTGACAGGTGTCATATTTGAGGGTGCTGAATCTGGTTCCCGCTAAGCAGCTTCCTGGGCTTTTACGTTGACGCTGAACCGAAAGCGTATGGCTGTTTTAAGGCGACCCGTTGTATCCTATTACTGTTGATATGGATTGGCCTGCATGCCCTGGAGTGTATTGAGGCAACTAAGGTGTCATCTTCATCCATGCCCAAAGGCTAAAGCAGGATCATCTTCCGATTCACTAGTACGTGCTATTGATCTCGTCGGAGCTGCAGACTTGAAGGCCGGGGTTGCTATTAGAAGAATTTTGATCTTCGGGCTGAACCTCTTAATCATTGTTGGTCCGGTATCGACCTCTTATTCGCTTTGAGAAAGGCCTCCATTGGCATGCTCGCTAATCACTAAGAGTACATGAAGATATCTCCTATTCTTCTTTGTTTGCTCGGGCTGTAATTAACAGAGTATCAATGTCGGTACATACAAGAGGATCATAAGTCCAAATCATGTCAAGATTAAAGTAGAAGCGTCAGGACTTTGTACATACATGTGCTCTGGTATGTATTATTTAGTGCCTTACGTATATTTCTATCATACCTGTACTATGATATACTGGCTGGTAGTATCAGTTAGGGTTTAATCTGGGTTAGGCATAGGCGGTGTCGGATGGTAAGACGGGTATCATACCTTATGATAGTACCCTCCGAAAAGTAGAGATTCTGTGATAGATGCTCTGTGTTGTTATGTAAACCTTTCTTTTGACAGATACCCAGGCATCGACTCTCCCCCATGACGGCCGAGGGTGGGAGCCATAACTGCCCCTTTCTCCAGAGTCAGTTCAAAAAAAGGAGCCAAGAAACGGCAGCGCAGGAAGGAAATTAGGACACATCAGTTGAGTAATAGTAATAATGTGGTGTCTGCACTTCTGCACCATGAAGCAACGGGGTCAAGTGAGGCCATCCCTCAAGGTCATACAACTCAAACCAGTACTGAAAAATCTCCACCTGAGGCGATGCGATGGCCTCGACCCGGCCCCGGCACCCCCAGTCCCAGTCGGCGGACGAACAAGGATTAATAAGAGAGATGGCGATGAGCACCCGTTCTCCCATGTGTGAAAAAAAGACCCCGTTTCACGTCACCATGCCGGGGTCAGGATAACGGAGATCCGCATGTTCTTCGAGAAAATCCATCCAATGGGTCAGGAAGTGGCTGCCTCTGATACGTGAACGGTAAAGTAAGTACAATTCTTCTGCTTCAACAACAGCCAGCCCCAGACTTGGGAGAAAGAATCCCTCGAAACCATATAATAGGTAAAGGAAACAGAAGGAACTTACCGACGAATCGTATCCGAATCACCACAAATGCAGAGATGTCGTTTGGGTCGTGTCATGGCCACTATACGATGTAATATGAGTTAGACATGGACTTCCACTGGCGAGCCCGGATTTGGCCTTCATCTATGCCGCAAGCCGGTTCCTAGCATTGCGACGAGCAATTGTACAGGGTCGACACCTGTGGTAGATGCTAGTCGTCCCCCTCCCACGAAACGGAATGGGGGGGAAAAGGAAAAACCGAGATAAGAAGAATAAACAGGCCAACGTACCGTTGAGTCGACGCGCTTCTTTCAAGAACCCTACCTCATGCGTGGAGTTACTTCGGACAAGGCTGACCACTACCGCTTCTTTCTCCCGTCCTTGGAAGCCGTCCACACTTCCCAGCTCGATGCCAGGATACTGGTCAGCGAGCGCCTGCGACAGGATTTCCAATTGCCCATTGTATGGAGTAACTACGGCGATGTCCTGAGCTCGCACCCCCGCCGCTACCAGCTGCTGGACATGTCGCACTACCACCGCCGCCTCCATATCGTTACGTTTGCTCTCCCCCAACAACCCACCCGGCCCCATCATGTCTACTGTGTCCCTTAGTTCGGGAAAGTCGCCCCCTTGC
The DNA here is from genome assembly GCA_019804575.2 of Pseudotulostoma volvatum. Lineage (NCBI taxonomy): Eukaryota > Fungi > Ascomycota > Eurotiomycetes > Eurotiales > Elaphomycetaceae > Pseudotulostoma > Pseudotulostoma volvatum. Next base: position 25,672 of record JAHQZX020001882.1, on the reverse strand, counting down.
GTGTCCCAGAACACTAACGGAGCACGGGTGTCGTCCGTGTCGGCCACCTCGTATGGGAGGTCCTTGAGTAACCGAGTCTTCACTGACTCTGCGGCGATCAGTTTCGACTCGTACAACTCGGTGGAAGGGAACGTCATGATCTGTTCGTGCATCCGGTATTGAGTGGTCAGCATTCGTTTGATAGAAGGCCCATGAAGCGCCAATAATCGGTCAAACAACGTTGTCTCAAGAGACATGGTTATAGTGCCGGATGAGTTCGTATCGAGCGCCTGGGATCGCTTCTGCCCTTCTCCCATGCCGCGAGAGGAACGACCCTTCAACTCACCCGCGACGGACGACAGGTTTAATGACTTGATGGTGGGAGGCAGTTGCAAGTGATCACCAGCGAGAACCGCCTGTGAAGTTGTCAGGAGTGGAACCCAACATTGAGCTTCCAGCGCTTGGCTGGCCTCATCGATAATAACGACATCAAATATCTGATTCTTCAATTGATGCCCACCAGCGCCATGGAGCGTAGCAAGAACTACCAGGCTGCCCCGGACCAAGTGGTCAACACATTTAGACTCTCTCTCCCGAAACTCTTTTCGAAGTTCTTTGAGGTCCGTGTAGATAGCTCGTCGCTCCCGACCGTTACGGGTCTTCCGGATACTCGCTTGCTTCTCGTCGATCTCCTTCCGGACGTCTTGAACGATGGCGGCAGCATCGGATGTCCGGGTCAGCACCTCAAGCGAATGGTCTATGACGGAGTGTAAGAGGCGTGCGGGGTGGCCGATTCTTACAATTGGTATGCGATGAGGAGCTAGTCGCTCGACAATGTTGTCAACTGACACATTAGACGGACCGCACACTAGAATGCGTTTGTTCCGGCGGACCAGCTGAAGGACCAGCTCGATTAATGTGTGGGTTTTACCCGTTCCAGGTGGGCCATGGATGAGCGCGATCTCCTTCGAGCCTAGAGCAAATCGGATAGCTTCCTTTTGCGAGTCATTGAGGGTCGGGTCAAGGAAATCAACTTCTCCCAAGGAATTATAGTCAGGAGGGGAGGGAGATTCGTGGCCAAACAGGACTTTCATGAAACGGGTGTGCTCAGACTCCGAGAATTTTTCCATCTTTTCCATAGTTTGCTTCATGCTGCTTATACTCAGTATCAGAGCACCCCTGTAGTAGGTTTCCGCCGCTAGGCGCCTTGGTAGATATAGATGGATGCACTCACCGTCGGTGTGTGACATCATTTGCGATCTTGAGGCTATCGGGCACCATTAGATTGCCCGTTCATCGAAGCCGAAATTACCAACATGCTCGGAGGCCTCCCCATCCCAGTCCCATCTGTCTAAAGGAAGAGAACTCACAGCCACAACTTCTGCCCCCAGAGCTCCTCGACGCGTTCATCATCGGACTTGGAGATCCCGCCAGCATGTTCGCTCTGCCCGAAAGCAACATTCAGACTTCTCTCCGAGACTTTGGTAACAACCCCTTCGGTAGCCTTTCCGGCCTCTTTCCGGCCATCCCGATCCTTCCCGGACCTCGCCACGATCACCATCACACAGACGACGTCTCCGACGCGGATACCATGAGCGCCGAAATGAGGGCCGGCATCCGACGAGCTGCCTTCGGTTCCACCCCTCGCACGCAGGGCTGCATCGACGGTAAACTCGCCAATCACTCGCCCTCCTATCCCAGTCCGACAGGACTGCAGTATAATGCCATTTAAGGCGTTTCCCATTGCTTGTAGCGTGCGGCGTGTGGAGGGAGAGAGGGACGACACCCCGGCGGTAGTTGTGGTAGCGAAAAGTGCTGATGATGAGAGCTTCTCCGCCTCATGCTCGCGTTCAAGAAGCTGGAGCTGCGCTTGGGCAAATGACGGGATGGATAAAGACGGAGGCATTGATTTTCGTCTGCTACCTTGAGCAACTAGTTTTCAGCTTGCGCGTATACGCATACCATATGTCAGCAGTCCAGTGAATAGCAGTAGATACATTCCAATCACGTTAACACGATATCTCCGTTGTTTCTAGATATAATATAGCTACTTTGAGTCCTTATCTGTAAGAGAATTCCTATTCGCACCGTGCTCCTACTGGCACTGTTGTGTTGATATGTTTGCATCTCGCTTTCCCTTGTTAGGGAGGCGGTCGGTACTATTTTTTCTGGTACCGCCACATTACCGAGTGCTTTCATGACAGCACAACCACATACACTCTGCGCCCCACGTGATAATACCTAATCATCTTCGTGAGGCCTCTTGGCAAATGTATGATTACATGAAAGCACTAGCTAGTTACCATAAATACTGCTCGTAGTACTACAATCCTCATCCCTCTGCGATCTTCGCATTGATATGCCTTGTTTTTTTTAGTCTTTCTCTCTCTTCCGGCCTCTTTCTCGGACTTCCGCTTCTGGATATCTTCCTATATTGTGCGCTTGTTACATGTCGTCAGGCCAGCCAGTTGGCTATAGTTGACAGTCGGAGCTCGCCATTGCTTTCCAGCTGCAGGGCCAGTTTCTGCGGTGACATCCTCCACTGCCTGCAAAGCTATGCGTTCAGCGCTAATCATTATCTGCCTCGTTTCTACTTTTGTGTTTTCCACAGCATCGACTGGTGTTTCTGAGGCCTTTGCTTCTTTAGCACTCTTCGTAGCCCTCACCTATGTTTCTCTCTCCTCTCTAACTGTATCCCTGTCAGGCGCTTCGACGGCAGTCATATCTCGCCCGGCAGTGCTGTCATGGGATTTGCATTTCCGAGGGTTGTATTTGGACTGAGCAGGATTGGGCATGCACATTGTGCTTATAGTCACGAGTAGTTCCGATGATTTCCAAGAGTTCTGCATGGGATCTCTCCCATATCTCGTCGAACCTAGCTATTTGGTCCGGGGATAGCTGCATTCTGGTTTCGAGGAGGTCCGTGACCGACTATGTTATCCTATTACCTTATATCCTTAAAAGCTATGAGACTAGCTGTGCTGAAATCAATAGTCTCGTCGTAAAATCGGGGCTCCCATGATGCAGGCGCAGATTCGGGACCTTCGGGCCACCGACACGGGTGGACAAGAGATATAGGAAGGAATATCACGAATAGCTGCTGTCATAAATTTGTGACTGCATGGAAGGCCAAACCGAACAGTTGATGAGTAGTGACCCTGCCGCTAGAGCCTCTTTTGACATGCCCCGCTTGTTCTCTGTGTCTTCACCGTGATGAATATACTGCCAACGATACCGTGTATTCCTCTTACTCGTTTGGACGACAGTTGGACGACAACGAATCCCTGGCTCATAGCGAAGTTCCGGAGACGATCAAGGCATTCTTGAGGATTTTCAAAGAGCTCACCAGCTCGAGGGGGCAATAAATGTATAAATGTGAAGGAGGGAACGACTCGATTGCTCTATGTACCTCGTCAACGAGGCACGCATCGAGAGACCGATGTGGACTCCAGGTAGCCATATTTGAGAGCTTAGAGAGGATTCTATTGTTACTGAGAGTCGCGGTCAATTCCTACTATTATAATTAGGATTTACACATGTGCACATATTCTACGAATATAAGTAATAGTCAAAGACAAGTAGAATATGCCGCAGTCACAACAAAGAAGGTACAAGTTCCAATGCCCAATAATTTCGAACTAGAACATTATTAGTAACATCTTATTAAGCGAGAAAGGGTAAAGTTACTAAGTAGCCACAACGCCCCAAGAACATAGATCTGAATACACATCACTCACATCTTCCGTGATCACATAAATTATATCAATCCCATTTTTAGCTTAGTATATCTGACAAACATTAAAGCAACTTTCAGCTAACTGGCAGTCCTGACCGAGGGGTGGCGGCGCGGTCCCTAGACATCACCTCTACCTCTAGTATTACTTGCCACATCCTCTTCTGTAGCATTCGACACATCCCGTAGACCCGAGGCGGTATCATCCAGCTCAAATTGCGAAGGAGTTCGACGAATACTGGCTCGAAGGCGAGCCGCATCGCCCTGCGGAGGAGGTGGCTGGGTCGGCGTCGGAGCTGAAGCGTTTCTTGGTCTACCCCGAAGATTGGTAACCACTAAAGGGCCGCGGATGCGGAGCAATGCATCATTCGCATCCTATTCTATTAGCAACGGTCTTAGAACTTCACAACTTAAGCTATTGACTTACAATACTCTGTTGTAAATGCCAATGCAGATGAACGTCCCAAGCTAATATGAATCGAGACTTTTCCATCACACCGTTTGACAACACAAAAGCCATTCCTCAGGGCAAAGTCCTGAATAGACTGGATTAATATTTCGAACGTCTCGGCCGGAGCACCGCCATTCGGGCCGCCTTCTGGGGGATCAGGGATAGGCATTGGTATTCGTAATTTATTGTGGTAGCAGGACCTTAGAGAGTGTGGTACTGAGGACATAAGATGAAATTATTGTGGTAAGTGGGAAACAGGTTGTGCGACTTGTACGGGTTACACGTAGATAATCTAACGATCTTCACTTAGTGTGAAGTTGCCATACGCCACCCCTTGCCGATACAACTCCATTAAGCACACAGCTAATATAGCTGCCTAAGATCGTTGAGTTTTTAACATTGGTCAATGCCGTCGGAACTGTTTGATACAATCCATCGAAGGTATAGTCGCAATTGTTTCGGGTGAATTGCCCACTATGGCACTAGAACCATTAAGTATAATTCAGCTCTAGGTGATACTTCAGATAAAACATCGCAAGGTAGGCGCCGAATTGACCTTGGAGGCCTTCTTCTAGTTTGCATTTCTGTGCCATGAAGTTAGGTTGTCTCGAGAGCGATCCGCGAGCACAACGACCTGCAAATCGGTGATTAGCACCAAATCAACGGTATTTCATATAACAGACAAATAACATACTTTCAGAAACGCATTTAGGTGGCCCCTCTTCAGTCCTGACACTTATTCTTTTGTTTGCTTGCACAATTGGGACAGTACTTTGGAACACAAGAGCACCTACTTCGTCGCTCTGTATATGCATCACACATTCTCGTAGTTGTGCAAGTACTGACTGCTATGGACCTCTTCTTCCTTGCGGGGTCCACATATCGTACCCTTGATATAGACTTTGCAAGTTGTAACGTCTTCACAAGAGCGGCATTCAAGCCTGGGACACTCTAGCTTAAGCCTTCCGGCTGGTCAGAGGCCCTCTCTTTCAAGACTCGTTCAATAACTCTTTGCATATGCACTTGATCCCCTGTTAAGGGATCTGTGTGCATAAATGACATTTCCTGCCTAATGCACTCCGTAGAAATGGCTGTTGCCCCTCATCTTTCTTATTCGTTTTGCAGGCCTGGAGAGCATCATCTGTGTGAATAGAATGGCCAGTTGCATTATCAAAAAGGAATAAGAAACTATAGTCGAGGTACAATGCTTCCCTATTGAAGCCTCCAGCCTAACAGATTGTTTGCCCAAAAAACCAGGGGGATTTCCACGGTCCATGACCCGCCGCGCCTTGTCTTGTTCATTGCTTGCATTGATATCATGTTACCTTTGAAACAAGGCTTTGATCGAGTAATGCCGAGAAGTTCCTTAGCGGCACTCCGCTTCTCGTTTCTTCTGGCGATATCATGTGGCCCTAGATCCGCTTCATCCTAAGAGGAACCATCATCCAAGTCACTGGCGGAGGAGTATTCAGGTGTAGAAAGCTCACTAAAGCTATATATAGTAAAATACTATACACGCAAGGTACCTTAGTTAAAGGATTACATTACTTAAGTACTAAATACATGAACTAGTACGGACTGGGTTATCGACCTGGTGCAAACCACCAACCGAAATTCTCTCATACTCTCTTGGCCTATCACCCTCTTTCATTATAAATGGGATCCTGTCAATTCTTCAAGTTATTTTATATTATAATTAGGCTCGCATGAATAGCGTATTCTTAATTCATAATACTTAAGAAGCGGCCTTAAGGACTTGACTATATATAGTTAACAACCATGAGTAGAGTCCTAGACTAGTAGCTAGCTAATTGACTTAGGCATCATTATTATATCATATATTACGTATATGGCAAGTAACTACGAATGAATCATGAGGAGCGATCGCACGTAGCAATATCATAGAGTGGCTACTCGCTGCATGCATATGGTGTAGAGACGACTACCAAGTCAAAACAGCTAGCTATTTCATGTAGTAGTTTCTAAATTTCCCCAGCGTGTATGTGGCAGACTCCGTTGCAGTACTCGTCTACAAAGCCGAGACCGTAAATCTTCACATCATTCGGGTTATATGTCTCCATTACTAGTTGGGAATCGTAAAAGTAATATAGATATAATACAGGCGATCCTCGGAGTACGGTGTACATCCGCGCTATTTGCAAAGAGCCTTCTAAATATGTACAGCTATTGAGCCCTCAGACAAGGCAAAAGATGGGTGTAAACGTGGCAATTGCAAAACGCTGGTGACTCGGTAGATAAGTTTTTAATATAGCGAACTACGTAAGCTAGTAGGATACATGTCTAGAGGAGTCTGAATCTAAGTGAGTTGTCGTTGACATGTTCCATAGATGCTTGTCAGCATTTTCACGGGTAATCCGCATGTTGATGTTCGGACTGTGGAAAAAAGGGACGGTTCAATCCTATAGTAGAAGATAGGTCATAATAGAATAATGCTATTGCTCCACGATGAACTACTGCAACGGCTTTTTTACCTCTTCATGGGTTGTTTCCAGGTTACGGGAGTTGACTAAGGAAAAATTATGGTGGATCCCAAGACTAGGGGGCCGCCCCAGATCACGCAGAATTTCGCCAGGCTATAAGTTTCATTATGTAGCTATACCTGTAGATCTGAAATATATGCAACTCCCCTGAAAGAATCACCTCAAGCGACCGAAACCATTTGAATAACACTACTTCCTAATTACTCCAAATAATAGCTTTTAAGCACCTAGCAATAACAAAATCGAATTAGTGCTCGTATGATTATATATAATCCCTCTAAGGAAAATCCTCAGGTCCGACATCTACTAATACGATTACACTTTCTATGCATGTGGCCACATCCTTGTCCACCAACCTTCCTAGCCTTTTGAACTCAGCTAGAAACATCATTATTGAGATAATACTCACTCTGTCCTCTCGGTCATATTCTGAGCAGTCGTCGGTGAAATTATAGTTACTTCGTTCGTATCCTTATGTACTGTACCCGTACGTGCACGGCGACTAGGTTTTCCTAACCCCCGCTTTCCTCGCTCTTTTTTAGTCAGCTTCTTAACCTCTACTTTCCCCTCTCTTCGCGTTCATGCTCCTGCCCTATGATCTCTAGATTCTCTTTAGTGGAGTCTGTTCTCTTTTGATTGAGCCTCCACCCCTAACGCTGCTGTTGCTTAGCATCTTCCATCCTCTTTAACTACTCAAATTTATCTGGGCGAAAGAATTAGCTCCCCCAGCGCGATTCGGTCAAATAAGGCTATAAACTTCGCTTTCTTCCCCCTAAATTTCTTCTATCCATTAATAATGATAATGATCTCTGCAATAGGATTTCTATTTGACTTCAGTCTAAATTCCTTCCCAGCCCGGGATAACTGAGAGTTTGCATCCATCTCCTGGTAATGCTCGTGTCCTCGTGAAGGCCACGGCGTTAAAACATTCTAGTAAATATCCTCGCTACATCCTTCTTGACCCTCACAAGTGTCAACATCATTGGCGTCTTCAAATCCTTCTGCAGAATATCAAAGTTTCTAACGCTGAATTGTAGCTGTTGGATTCCGTAGGTATATGTCATTTTAAGGTGAGTCGTTGTTGGTAGAACTTAGAAATGTCCAAAATGTAACAAATTGTCCATGACCTGGTCCTTTCTGTCGATTCCATGAAGGCTTATACTTTTACAAGAGGCATTCGCATACCGTTGTCAGTTGAGGATACCACCCCAACATGATACGACTTCTTGTCATGCGTGGAGCGGAATGGCCTGCTTCCAGGAAACTGTCTCGAATGCAGAGCGACGCTGGAGTTATTGTTAAGTTCGATTAGCAACCAATCCATACTTCCTGGCTGTTTCACAATATTCTAGCGCTCTTCAACTTATTAGCAATCGTCCTCTCCAGATTCTCTGTCACTTATTTCGTTGTGATTCGAAGTTCGTTGGCTTTTGAAGGCTCCGATAGAGTTTTGTATTAAGAATTGTCTAAATAAAGTACCCCTTAATAAATGTTAATCTACTATGATATCCTTGGTTCTAATATCAGTCCAACTAACCCTGTTGCTTATAATGAGGTTCAGTCGCTCGATTCCCTTGCCGCGTTATAATTGATATTGACTCCTCTGCCACACACGATGCGTAGTGCCGACAGTTTAGCTATAGTCCATCGTGGTGAAAAGCGAAATTCAAGTTCGATACAAGACACTATATGGTAGGGCATATCAACACCTAAATAACCGGGACCATTACATAATAGGAATGGATGTGGATTGGCTAACGGTCCATGCCAAGGCCTCGTGTATAGCAGTCTAGTGGGATATATTATTACAGAAGGGCAAATCTTATCCTCGTGGCCGGGAAAATACCTTGGGATTCCTAGAGTAAAGGTAAAAAACTAACTTCCCCTAACCTAAAACGGAGATGCAACATTTAAGCAACTCAAGCCACCTGACCTCTCGCACATATGATTTACAATGCATATTCAATTTCAAATAGCATTCGTAAGCTGAAGAATAAATAAAAGTCAATTCCTACAACAAAGTACGCATTTTAAGAACAAGTTCCACTCAGAGTATACCGCTACTTTTGAACCCTTAGTCTGTAAAGGGCCACCCTTAGATTTAGAACTTCTCAGGCAGTGAAGAAGCTGATTCAAGTTGCCTTATGCTACAAATATTTGAGTAAACGCCATAGTTAATGGGCAGCGTAGGATCGGTCTATCGTCAAAGGCAGTAAACTATCCACCAAATGCAACCTAATCCCCCAGGTTATTTTAGCCTGCAGATTTATTATGCTAGCAGTAAAAGCTACTAGTACTATCGAACTCAACTGATTTAGGCTTGGTCATAGCCTTTCCTTTGCAGACGGTCAATTCGACAAAGAATAACAATGATAATTATGTGTAACGCAAATAATTTTTCCTAGAACTAGACCCTAGCACTCCGCGCATGACGCTGAATTACAGGCGTTCAGTCACAGTCACGGACCTTGAGTTTAAGTTTTTGCGAAGCGTTACTGTAACACTAGTTAGTATCATTCGGGTAACTTACCGTACGATGATGCGGCTTATTCGCATTATCATATGGTGCCATGTATTATGGAAGACGCCACTGCCGTAGTATGGACTAGTACGCTGTGGTATCATACCGTTGTGATACGCATTAGTGCTACGCCAACGCTATTTCTGCCTCCAGTTTCCGCCTTCGCTGAAGCTGTGCCATAGCTTGAAGCTTAATGCATGTCTTGACTAGATAGAGCACAGAAATTCAGTTCAGTTCTTTCTCAGATTAGATTAGAGGGAAGAATGACTTAAAACACCTCTTCTGATCCAACCTTGCACTTTTAGGCTGCAGCACTAATGCCGACAGGATTTAAAAATCTTCGAAGGTCTTTCCTAATCAGCCAATCCACTTGCAACACCGATTAATGTGCTACAAGAGAGGTTCCTTCTAGTAGGCAGAGAAACCCCATGGGCTCCTTGCCCACGAACAGTAGTTGAGCACTATATATTAACTACGATAGGGTTCAATTGCAAATGGGTTAAAGTTGTTCCAAGATGTAAATGACTTGAATAGGGATATCATGTCCATCCACCTGGCCCATATATTATTATTAGTGATACTTCGCGGTTTTCTTATAGATAGCTAACGAATGAAGTTCCGAATTGAAGTCATGTCGTGTTGTACTACCTTTAACAGCCATATCTGCCTGTGGATTGTTTAATCCTCGCTGTGCTGCTCTTAAGGGGTTCTGTGGTACTTGGAACGAGGTCAAGGCTTAAGCTAGAGATATTGTGGGAAGCCATATTAGTATTCCTTATGTTATTTTTTTAGTTGAGAGTTTTATTAGTTTGTATACTATATATTTTTTAAAGTATTATCATGTCATATTTTAGCCTGGAGCTTGGTTTACTAGTAGTGCATGCTGCCTTTAGAGGGGCTTAGCATGAACCAACCAAACTTCAGGCTGAAATATGACACACTAAAATATAACATACAAACTGAAACTTTCAACTAAAACATAACATAAGGACTAACTAATATGGCTTCCTACGGATATCAATCATCGGGGCCTGCAAGAGTCCAGAACAAATCGGAAGACCCCGATCAGATTACCATGACAAACAGCTCTCAAATGCCTCGTCACGACCGGCTCGGTAGTGAGACAAGGCCATTTGAACAAAGAAAATAAAACTTCAAACATTATAGGGTACACATTTTCTGAGAATTCTGCCAGCAGTTCCGATTAAGGCTAGATCTCTACTAGTATAACCTAATCCGATAACCAAGGACTCGTACATAGGCTGAGGCGTAGCAAAAGCTCGAAAGTCAACTTGCCAGAATCTCGTAGCAATTGGCCTCTTGGATTTATTACTGCGGCTCTACCATCTGAGACCGCCTGAGAAAAGTCTTCGATTGATATAGCAATTGTAGAATTAGTCATACGACGATGGTACTGAAATCCCTCAACTGTCAGGGGCATTCACGAAATTCAGTTTGAGTTTCAACTTTCCGGTTCGACAGACACAGAAAGGAAGCTCTAAGCCTGCCATAGCGACATTTATTATTGGTATGGTTTATCCGGTTTTACTGTGTCTGTCAGCTTCTGTGCATCGAAAAGCAGAGCGCGAGTTGCGTACCACACAAAGCGTAACAACTTTGGGAGGAACAGACGTTCAACCGCCAAAATCCACTAAAGCCTACCTCGATTAGATCTTCTCATCTTCTCATAAATATCATATATGATAATGGTTAATAATAAATGGATGACGTAGTGGTACTAGTACTAGATCGGCTAGTACTTTTACTGGTAGAATATGTAGGTGGATCTATCCTCCAATTTCATCCACTGTCTGTAGTTATCCACGAAAGCGGCAGGGCTACCCAAGGCAAAGCGCTTTAACTTTCTAATATAACCATATCAACAACAACCACAATTGAACGGGTTTAATCTACGTCAGACAGAAGGAATTTATAGGGGTACCACGCTTTGGATAAGGGCACCGCGATTTAACCGCTTATAGAAAACACAAACATAGGCTTACATACAAAGTTACAAGTGCTGTAATAGTATTTTACTCGCCGCCTACATAATAAGGTTATTATGTACTATGGTATTATTATAATTGACAAGTATCCCGAGAACGCCTTATAACGGGTATACTATGATAGTACGTACTACATACAGGACCCCATATAGCATACGTATTCTCCTTGATAAAATAGAGATCTATCAAACTAAACCATTCGACTACGGAAAGAAACCTAGGCTACTCATGCAGTGTAACTGAAGCCATGGCTTATTTGATAACCGGCACGCGGGTTGACAAGATCAATATATAGTATGTGTCACCGGCCGACGCCTTCACAAAGCTCTACGCAGTGAAACATGTCTATGATTGGTCTACACGAAACTCGAATAATTTGAGCTTGTAGATATAGACGGACATTTTGCCCATTGGACGTCTTCTCGAATTGAGAGACCACATCGCTTAGTAAGAGTATATCCTAAACTCAACAAGTGCCCAATCTCCATATTACTGTTCAGCATCTTTTCCGCTTCTGGGAAGCGGAAGCCCAGCATGGCAATTGGAAAGCTACTCTTGCGATACTCAGTCGCAATTGACTACAGCTATGCAGGTTTCCTCTCAATATGCAGATTCTCTTAGTCATGTCAATATATAGATTCTTAATCGGATCGAAGCTAAATGAAAAATCACGATCAAGGAGCGGGGTCCCCAGTGGTATCCAAATGAATGCTCCTATTAAACTTGCTAGGATTCACCATGTCGCGGGCTCTGAGACACCAATCTCCCCTTCCGAGATTGATTCCCATCGGTTAACGATCGATCTCGGTGGCCTAAAGCTAGCTGGAAATAACAAGTACCCCCGAGAGCCGAATCTGACTACAACGGAGAAATGCAAATGAAGTCATGCATAAAATGGCCAAGTTAAGCAGCCAAAGCGACAGGATTCAGCATAGACTGAAAGGGTTAAGTAAAGTCAGTTTGGGCATTGCAAAGGCTCCTCGCTATGATCAACATACTGTCTATATGGCTCGGTGGTAGGCAGTGGCAGCGCTACTCCACAACGGAATCCAAAACAACTGCCAATCACATCTCCGGGTTGCAGTCCGGCAAAGCCCAAGAGATCAAAATCGGCGAATATGGTTCCGATGTGATCTTGCCGACTTCCATCATGGTGAAATCGATGCAGAACGTGAGCACGAGGATCTGTTTTGAGCCCAGTAGTACATTACATGCAATGAACTTTTCTGCCATTATTACCTTACATTACGGATGGCGTGGAGCCCTCGTAACTTTGTGTGTAAGCCTATGTTTATGTTTTCTATCCCGTACGCGGTTAAATTGTGGTGTCCCTATAATTCCTCGTCAAACCGGCGATTTTCTCGGGGAGTAGTCGGGCAACTAGCGGCCCGGCCCTAGATCACCGGACGGAGCGGGCGCTTATACGGATGGACCTGAAAAGGAGTAACAACGCCGCTAAGGTTAGTGTGATACCCGTCCATTTTACGAAATTGGTACTGGCCCTAATACAAAATGTTGGCAATGATAATTTCCTGCTATACATCTACTCATAGAATGATAAAATACACATGCTTATTACATTCCTTATATGCATATTCTCATTCTATCATGCCGCGTAGGCAGAAAAACAAAAAAAAAAAAAAAATCTACCCTTCAAATCTCTAAGAGCACTCAGCACCAGCTAATGATGGGCCGGATGAATCAACACCATCATCAACCGACCCAACCACCTTTGCCAACATCCATAGCTCTCCTTCTTTAATAAATAGGAAATAGGAACTGGAGAGGGGAGTTACGGTGGACAGGAACCGGGAACCGGCGAGCGTGGGCTCCGTCGGGAACTGGAGCCTGAGAGTGAGGCGGAGAGAGTGATAGAGTGGAGGATACAATTTTCATTGAGACGAAGCTCAACGATGAGAAAGCGGATGGAAGTTTTAAGAAGACCGGGCAGAACTTCATTATTTCAAGTCGATATAGCGAAGCAACCTCCCACAATGACTAATAAAAGCGTCGAAGTCGGTTCGAGACACTTAAGAGTCCCTAGGAAGTCTAGAATGCTCATCTCAAGCTAGTGACAGGGAATAGACCAGGATGGTGGGATGTAGATGGTTTTGGGCATGTAGGAGAGAAGGCGTCGACGAGCTTGATACCATTCTATGAGCAATAAGCGAGAGGCGAATGACAGGAAAGGTGTGACAATCCAATCCATTGTATATAACAATAATTGCGGAACTTTCTATTATATAGTCATAGCACCTTAACTAATAATGAGAAAGGCAAGGCGAGAGCCCATTACACGTGATTTCCTAGGTTTTCTTAACGTTCCTAGATCCTTCATGATTTTGAGAAGTAGGAGCTTCCTGCACAAAACGGCATGAAACAGCGCAATACAGGACAACAGACTTGAAATTAGCATGTAATATGCTGAAATTTTCATCAAGCAGGTGGTGCGCTAAAACCCATTAGCGCAGCTGCAAGCCCGCTAGTAATATGCCAAATTATACTAGAACCGTACTAAAATCAACTTGTGGAACCTGTGCAGGCAGGTGTAAAGTATAAGCACCCGAAGTTTTGGACAGTTCCGAACCTATATATTAAAAAGACGATGAGGAACTTAACGATGCATTGTCAAGGAAACACAATCAATCATAAGGTGTACTGTGCTACTGTGCTACTCAATATGGATAGCCTTTCGCTTCCACATGTAGCATTGACCTATTCCGAATGGACGTCGCTTCAAGAGAGTTCCCACACGGGGAAACCGGTCTCAATCGATGGACGGTCGCTAACTATTCCTCAAGTAATAGCCGTCTGCCTGTGAGTAAATTCTTTCCACCGAAGAGAAAAAGGTAAAGCTAACCGGACTTCTACCGAAGATATGGAGCTAAGCCAGTGTTGACAAAGAACTCGATGGTAATTGATCGGATTCAACAAAGTGTCGACTTCCTTAATCGAGAGCTTCTTTCTGGCCGGACCATTTACGGCGTCAATACGGGCTTCGGAGGAAGTGCAGGCACTCGCACGACCAAATTTGAGACCCTCCAGATCGCACTGCAACAGCTCCTCAACGTTGGTATCTTGCTGCCATCGGATAAAGGAATAAGCCCTTCATCAAGTCTGCGAGGAGCCGAAGAACTCCTGCGGGGACATGCATTACCGGTTCCTGTGGTGAAAGCCATGATGCTGATCCGATGTAACTCCCTTATGCGAGGCCATTCTGGAGTCCGGATCGGCGTTATTGAATCTATTCTGACGCTTCTGGCCAAGAACATGACCCCTGTTGTCCCGCTTCGAGGAAGCATCTCAGCATCCGGCGATTTATGCCCGCTTTCGTACATCGCTAGCGCACTAGAGGGAAATCCAGATGTGTATGTGCGACTCGGCACTGACGAGAACGACAGTGCCTCTTTCCCCACTTATCTACCCGCGGACAAAGCCTTGGAACGAGCCGGGCTACGGCCTGTCCATTTACAAGCTAAGGAAGGACTTGGTATCATGAATGGAACAGCAACCAGTTGTGCGGCGGCGTGTGTTGCCATCCACCAGGCTCAACAGATCGCTGTATTAGCCCAGTTGCTGACAGCCATGGGCACCGAAGCTTTGCTAGGGACAGCTGACAACTATCACCCTTTTGTCTCCGTAGCTCGGCCGCATCGGGGTCAGATTGAGGCGGCTGTGAATATCCGTGCTTTTCTCTCTGGATCCAAGATCGCTCCAGTCAATGGCAAAAGGGTCCAGACACAGGGCCTCGCTCAGGATCGGTATGCGCTGCGCACTGCTCCACAGTGGATCGGACCCCAGATCGAGGATCTATTGCTAGCTCATCACCAGATAGTGACTGAGGTAAATTCGACGACCGATAATCCTCTTATCGACTTGGCCAACAAGGACATCCATAATAGCGGGAATTTCCAAGCAGCATCCGTAACGTCTGCGATGGAGAAGACTATGACAGCCATGCAGATGCTAGGCAAGCTGCTCTATGCCCAAAGCACGGAACTAGTCAACAATATGCTCAATAAGGGACTGGCACCAAACCTGAGTGCCGATGACCCTAGCCTCTCCTTTACATTTAAGGGCCTCGATATTAACATGGCCGCATATATCTCTGAACTCGGGTACCTAGCCCATCCCGTTAGTGTGTACGGGCAGATAGCTGAGATGGGGAATCAGTCAATAAACTCATTGGCACTGGTGGCAGCACGGTACACGCTTGAGGCTGTCGAGGTAGTATCTCTAATGGCGGCTACCTATCTCTATGCGTTATGCCAAGCACTGGATCTTCGTTGTATGCACTTTGAGTTCGTCAAAGAAGCGGAACCCACCATCCGGCAGATTGTCCATGATCTTTTCCAACCGGTTATAGAGGGCGAAGCAGGTTCAGATACCCTTGAGTCGAAGGCGTGGGTAATCCTGCTGGAGAAATGGGAGAGCCTATCGCACCTCGACCTTGCCGATCGTGGGCCAGCTGCAGCGAAGGAATCATTAGGGCCATTCTTAGAACAGTTGATGTCTCACTCTCCACATCCTTATCCAGATCACGAAACCCATTTTCAGGGTTCTGCTACCACGATCTTCTCCCCCAATACAGACATGCTAGCCCTTGCCCACGATTACCAAAAGAAGGCCGGACAGACATTGATCGACGTGTATGGCCGCATCCGCGTGAAATTCTTTTCGCAGCAGACAACACCAGAGTATATCGGCTTAGCGTCCAAGGTCATTTATGAGTTTATTCGCCACGAGTTAAATATTCCAATGCATCGCGGGCTTGTCGATCATCCAACCAAATATGACCGTTATCGTAGTGGTCCGGATCCGGGGCAGAAATCCGGCCCCAGAGAGAAGAAGATCACTGGAACGCTTGCTAGTGAGATTTATTTGTCGGTAAGAGATGGTCGATTGCACAGTCGAGTTATGAAGGCGTGGAGCCTCGTTCGTCCAGAATCAATGTCGTCGACGAATAAAGTCATTGAGAATACAAGCCGACAGTACGCTTTAAGAAATATGTTATAATGACAGCTATAGGAGAATGTGGATAGAACATAAATAGCTGCATGTTCCGAAGATCCATTCATAGTAATTAAAGATATTTTATATTATTTTCTTTTTTTCTTCTTTGATATACCAATGCAACAGGTAAGTTACATGTTCAAGTTCCACAGCACAGTTATTAACAATATGTAATTTGAAGTAAAAAGAGTCGGATATTTGTTATCTCAATGACTCATAACCCTCCTTGTGCTTCGAACAAGTTAGTAAAGAGGTATAGTTAAGGTGTTTGTACGGAAAAAAAGTCCAGAACCTTTCTGCAAGATAAAGCTAGATCTGAAACGGTTAGCATGCATCGGAGCGGAAGGACGGGGAACTCCGAGGCAACTCCTTTCTAATATCTGCCCAGCCTTAACTGGACTGGTTTTGGAGAAATATTCACCTTTACAAATCTCTCCGGGCAAATCTTAGGGGGAGCTCGCCAAAATGGCTCTATGACGGGAAGCTAACTTTCTTGGATAGGTGTCTCGGTCAAATCATTCTCGTTGTAGAGGATTCTCGGAGTGTTACGCACAGTCTACACAGCAACGGCAGGCATCCCTTTATATATATGGTACTGATGGCGGTCATCTACTTATTCACTTAGGGTGTATTCGTGTTAATGGGTAATGCGTATTCACAGCCGCAGTATTTCTGACCGAAAAAATTCATTTCGTGATGAGGTCCGCGTGAGGGATGGCAAGTGTGTAGTGTAGTCTCGCGAGACTCGAGAATTCCGGAGTTCAGTAGGATATCTGGGATGGATTCCGGTCCAGTCCAGTCATGTGTTTCCTCTGAGAAAAGAGTGCCTTTGGGCTCAATTCAAAATTCAATAATGGCCAATAGATTACATCAGATATGAATGACAGACCGAGCGTAACTCTATTCAAAATGGATTGCTGATGCAAGCGAGCTTGCGCAATTCCTATCCTTGTGCAAGTACTTAAGAAAATGGATTTAACTAGTTTCGGCCCAGATAATCAGCAGTAAGATCCTCAATCCTTTTTTCCAGCAGTCCAGCAAATTTACACCCCCATGTTCCGGGTGAAATTTTGAGATGGCATTTTCTCCAGGCGGTATTTTTGCAAACATGCGAGGAGCTGGAAATCCTCTCTTCGAGCATGACTTCCCCGACATGTTGGAAATCCTAGCGCCCTTATGGAAAAGAAAGGCTTAAGATAGAAGGGCAAGGTTAAGGGACTCTTTAGTTAGCGAAATGATGTAAGATGTGGACAAGTTCTGTTGTAACCTCAGACATACTAATTTAATTATATGCACAGCCTAGAATAGAAGGTACGAGCCTGTAGCGGCAGAGTCATCGCCCCTCACAATTTCGACGTCATTACCAGTCACGGAGGGATGAAACGAATGAAGAAGAGGATTCCGTGCAGTCCCAAGGACAAAGGCGTCTGGTGTAATCCATGCAAACAAATGCGGACGCATAGTGTCGCGACAGCTAGGCAAAGGAAAGACACCAAAATACTTGCAAGAAATACTGTCTTCTGTGCACGGAAATAAGGGTGAAGTGAGTCGCATGCGGGGATTTAACTCCAAGACACAAGTACCAATAAGTAAGTTATAACTGGCTTTTTTTAGCTTTAGCAAGGATCCACGCTAAATCTAGCTATCGAACTCCGGGGAATTACCGAAGTTACTTCAAGAAGACGGAAGCTTATCGTCGACGGGTTATGTCAAAGCTCTCACTCCTGAGTAGAAAGAGCGTATGTCGAGAGTACATGGACTTATTCCTAATTATTCCATACCAGCTTCTCGTCATTTCATCTTCATGGGCAGGTCCAATGTGATAATCTACATAACACCTCCACTTTCTTGCGTCAATATCAGAAAGCCAGTTTCATATTACCCATCCCCCGAACGTCAGGAAGGAATGCCCCTGGACATTATCATCACTACATTCCCGAGACTGGATGCGCTAAGGTGAGCGTAGCGGAGCATCGGAGCAGAATCATGTAACCCGCTACCTTATGCTTCATAAGTGCTATAATTAATGTGAGATCGGAACCGGTTCATTTGATATCAGATATGTAAAATAACGCGAAAATACATGCCACTATATCCCGATAACCATTCGCCAATTACTAAGAAGGCAGCACCCTGATTGTTCGTTATCTTTGTAGTTAATAAAAGTCGATAGCGTTATGATCACTTTCGAAATCGGAACGGTAAAGTGTTGAATAGCATTCTGCTCACGTATCCTTTTCTAACTGTCTGAGTTCATCACCATATATTTAGTCTTGGCGTTAGATGTCCTTGGAGAAAATTATCCTAACAATAGACAACAGCTGCTTGCTTAGATTCCTAATCGTAAACATAGGACGGTACCTATATATCTATCCCTCCGATTTCTGTCTGCATCTATGATTATGCTATAATTTAAACAACGAATGAGAGGTGTGGCTATATCCACGTAGCCAGCCAGCCCTATACAATAGGATAAGATAGAAATGGATAGATACAGAGAAAGAATTTGTGCATTGTGGTGGCGGAGAGGGAGGAGAGGAGAGCGAAGAAAGGAGCAAATCTTATTACTTCCCCTCTGCGAACACTTACCGTATAGCTTTCCGGTCTCATTGATCAGCATCAACACCGCTTACGGCCGATGATTCTAGCAGATGCTGAATCTGGGTCAAGATTTCTGAAGGACACGGAAGCTTTGAACAAATTCATGTTTGTGTGGTTGATGAAACATGGAAAATGCGATGGCGTATCCGGAAAAGGCATTGATAGGGCAATCACTGATGTCCTTAGTGAAATTCAAGCACATATGCGAGTCCCAGATCCGGGGGAGGAGGAAAGACCAGATCACAGTCTTATGATAGATAGAAATACATCTCAATACGCTACTCGTCATCTTATTGGGCTGGGTCTATCAGGATGCCCGCCTCCATCCAGGACCCTCCGTAAAACCAGCAAGAGATGCTTAGCATGAATGCCATGCCCATGAGGGACTTTACCGTCCAATTCTTTGCTGGGATCTAGCCGAGCAGTGGTAATTCGATGCTAGAGAAGAAAGGGTATGTATATTGATGATAAAAATCGGGTATTATATCACTACATCAAACTGACACGCCCTCTGAATGGTAGAACGAAAACCGGTCAGTCAGTTGTCAAATATGCAACGACTTGTGGCCTAAGAAAATGACTGCATAGAATATGCGTTCGGTAGCAATAGGAGGAAGAGCTAGGCGAGGGATAAGTATGATTGAACAGAGATGAAAAGTAGTTGACTTAAAAGCGTTCCAGTGGGAGAATGAAATGGTATAATGCCGCCCACTACATATTAAAAGAGAAGGAAAAGATCAAGGTCAGAGGGAATAGCGAATGGGATAATACATAGAAGCGCAAGGCGACTAGGTGGACAGCATATAGATGTACAAAAATTAGAAAATATACACAGATGAACAGAAAAATGTACCCACCCTGATAACTGCCAGCCAGGATGGGTTATTCAACATGAAGCGCGACTAATAGGACATACTTGTGAAATAAGACGAGAAAGGAGAGACGAATGAGAACAAAATGGGAACGAATAGAGTAGCGAGCGTGTTATCGCAGTAGCATTTCGAAGAGCACACGTCACACCGTGGAAGCGCCAGAAGGAGCCAAGGGAAGCAAAGCAAATCATATCATCATCAGTTTGGTTGTTCTCCTCTCTGGAAAGCGACGAGGGCTTGGAGGCGGACCCAAATGCCCATGTTGACTAGGGTTGCTAGGGTTGGCCAGGCGGAACCCGGGGCTCAAGGGGGAACGCGGTCCCGGCGGAAAGCCAGGAGGCCGGGCAAGTGGAGACGAAGGTATTGTTGGTTTACGTCGCCCTGATGGAGGGATTGAAGCTGCCGCCCGTCGGGCATCTCGTTCGCAGTAGACCTGTCCATTCCATTCGAAATATTCACCACGAAGGATGACCCGACAGGTATGGCATTTCAGACAATCGGGATGGAACTTGCGGCGATCACTGGAGCCCTGGCCGTCCCTCTCGATAGTCTCGACGTACTGTCCTTCAATCCCGGCGTTGCAAACGACACACAATGAACCATTCAATTCGTGATAATGCTGGGCACAATAGGGGTGGTCATTTAAGACATAAAAATCTGCCGTTTGAAAGGGGGAACGACAGCTATGACATACGAAGCAGGCCTTGTGATACCGACCGGTAAGTCGACCGTCCGCGGAGGATACAGACTTGCCCATGATGGTCTCCCCGCAGCCTCGGCAGCGTCGCCTTTGGCTGATGGCCGTACTTGGACTAGGAAGGGAATCTGGTACTGGTATCTTCGCTTTTAGAAGAGGCTTCGGACGGGCTTTCTCCGGGGCAAAGATGCCTCCTCCCGGGCCCGAGTTCAAAGGGGACTTCAAAGTAATAGGTTCTTCCGGAAGCACAGAGATCCCCCCCTGTTCAATCACCGGGTCGGTGGGGGAATGAGATGTGCAGGTGGTTGGAGCGACCACTCGTAGAGGCTCGAAGTTGAGGAGCTGGTTGTCCTCTGAACTTCCCTCATCCAGGGTCATAGAGCGTTTCATCTCAAGATTCATGGTTGCATCAAAGGAGCCGAGATCCGATAACTTCCGTCTCGATTTATCTGTTATGTCCGATTGCAGACTAGACATCGAACTCCCACTACCGGCCTCTGATAATGATGACTCGGCCGATGACACTGAGCCATCTGCTGCGTGAGAATTGTCTTCGAGATCGAGAGCTCTCGCAAAGTTTGAAACCGACAAACTTTCATCATCTGACGTACCATTCTGTTGACTTGCGGGTCCACCGTAACCTTGGGTGACATCTTCATCGCTTATGGGCTGGAGAGGGAGTTGGCTCAATACCCCGCTGGGGCGATAGCTTTGATAGGGCATCTGTGAGGATTCATTGTTGCCGGGGAAAACAGTCGCTTCGAACAAATCGGAGACCTCAGACGGTCTCCTTGATGATAGGCTCCGTGGGCCAAGGGTCTCAGTCAACAAGGGCATGGTCGAGGACCAATGTAGCGAAGTTGCACTAGGATTCGCATCATCGTCACCCTTGGGCCCTGTCGTCAAGCCAAAGTCGAAGCCACTATAGCCCTCCTTGATTTCCTCAAACGTTTGTAGACTTTCCAAGGAAGATGACTCTGCCATGCCGGGCTGGGGGCTTTGTTGGGCGCCGTTCACCAGGCTGGGTGGTAAGGGTGGTACCTCGTTGGTGGCTGGTTGATAGCCGCGAGATAAACTTCCTACTGAAGGGCGCCTATGCGAGTTCGCAGTTGATGGACGTGAAATCATTTCTCCGTGGCGACTGCTTGATACCGATGTCCGATAGCTGCTTTTGGTATCGGTTGACATGATCCGCCTATGTAGTCCATCCGGGGTCGTAACGGGAGTGTGATCTCTCCGCTGCGCAGATTCGGCTGGGGGAAGTATGGGGGGAGGGAGAGGCGGAGGTACCGTCCTCGCCGGGCCGGGCTCCTTTCGACCATTTTCCAGTATCCAACCATCGTTCACGCTCAATCCTAGAGAACTTGATCCGGTACGTGGGCGAGGATTGGACACCATCCGTTTGGCCGTCTTTCTCTCCGCAATCGGTGTAGATCTTCCCGAAGTTGGAAATGGCGGGAATGCACAGTCTAGATTTGTGAGTTCCGGGGATGGAGGCTGGGTGAGAAGGGGCGATGTATGACTTCGTTGTGGTGGGCGATATGGAGATATTCGACCTGACAAAGGTGACATCGAACCAGTGCTGCTTAAGGGGGTGAGAAGATCCGGTCGCATAAACGGCCGGTCTGGGCCTAAGGTCAGCAAATCAAGCAACGAAGCGAATACCCCAATTCACTCACTGGCTACCAAGGGATCGATTCGGGGGAGAGGTCGTGGCCGACTGGGTTCTGATGCCGTGTGCGGTTTGCGGTCGAAAAGCGTCACCTCTTGATCCGGCTCAGGGGGCGGTGATGCTGCTTGTCGGCTATTAGCCTCCCAATTGCACTCTAGAAGGGCAGGGACGAGTGGAAAACATACGTTGTCGCACTTTCAAGCATATATGCTCCCCCATTGTAGAGATTTCTACGTCCACGCCACAGTTGGAGCACTTGATCATAGGCAGCAGGGCCGCCATGTCCACGTCCGCTGCCATCACGGCACATCCACGCTTGGATTGTCGTCACCAAATCCTGCGATGTTTCCGACCGAGAATCGTCCATGAGCCAGTTCACCTCACAAGGATCCCCACATCCTCCGTCGACAGACCCGGATTATCACAACGCTCAGCAATTGTGCTCCCACCGTCGTGGCTGTCTCCATGCAGCAAGGCAACAGCACGGAAACAAATTGTTTGAAGGTGAGATCCGAGATGGGTGACTCGCGTTTGAGTGAGATTGTTTGCGATGGGTAGATGGTATGGAAACAAATTTCTGACTCGCTTATATCCCGGGAAGCTCGATGATAGCTTCTCAATCCTCTTGGTCCACGCTGGAGTCGGGACCTGATCAACTAGTTACCATAGAGCAGGGAGTGAGTGCATAAAGGATGCTCTGCTCTGTGTTCCCTGCTGCGGAAGGGCTCTAGCAATCACCACGTCAGCCTTCGAGTCTCACGGCCTTGCTCCGTAAAATTGGGAATCAAACCGCTATCCTCCTTCCCCTGAGAACTGTTTGTTTACTTACTTTAGATGTAAATATTATGATTATAACGATATATATGAATATGAAAAGCGAAATATTTACAATAGTTATTAGGTATTATTTTCATTCAGGAGTATCATACATACATGATACAATGGCCCAGAATCAACAACAAGGGCCACAATGTTGTTGTCCGGAGGCACTAACGGGACTCATGACGGGCATCGCGATCCGGGATCAAGTTAGTTCTTTAATCGGTTAGATCGGCTCCTGGTAGCCCCTGAGACCGAAAAATGGCAGTTTTGGTTGCAGTACTAAACTAGCCCTAGTCCTAGTCAGTTAGTGGATCTTGTCAGGAACAGGAAAAAACCTATGGGCCCGGTTGAATGACCATTAGCCAACCAAAGGGGGTTGGTCCAGAAGGGACCTAGATAACTTGAGGTAGGCGGTGCGTGCGCATACAATCGGACTATCATTATTAATTTATGATTGGACCTCAAACCGCGCCTATTATTATTAACGCTTCGCCGAATCAAGTAGCCAAAGACGTTTGTATTCTATCGACGATCCAGGGATAGGCCTTCCCCACGTTCCAAGTTACTATAATCTCCTCTTCACCCATCCATATTAGTACTCTTCTACGTGTAAAGGAGCCCCCTACCCATCCTAGGGGAATATCGAACAGCTCTAAGGAGGTCGCACGTCTGAAATTCTTTCTTGTGATTGCAATGCTGCTTTCTCCGACCAAGGGCGATGTGGAGCCTAAGGGGATGGGCGGTCAACAGGTAGTGGAGTTTGCCGAAGTTAAAAGGCAGACTAATAGTGATCGCCAGCCACTATTATAGGTACTTAGTTACATACCCTGAAACGGCCTGAAACGTACATATAATATGTAGTACGATAATGATGTTACCGCATCTTAGCCTTAGACGGCCTCATTCCCCAGGCACCATAATTTATCCCTGAATTGTTACCGTTACCCCCGAGCAGCAATTCAATCAGTTAAGTAAGCAGGCTTATCATTTCGCTTGACGAATGCCAATCTATGATACATGCTAATCGAATTTCAGATTAACTCCAACTACTATCATCATACTACAAAGTACTACACTGATAATTCGCGTGATGAAAGACTCTAGCAGAGGCTATCCCTAATATGGTTAGTCCACCCGTACTCGACCAAATAAAGCTTAGTGTACATTCACCGAACTTTGCAAAGAAGGACTTTTACCTGTA
Organism: Pseudotulostoma volvatum; assembly: GCA_019804575.2. Lineage (NCBI taxonomy): Eukaryota > Fungi > Ascomycota > Eurotiomycetes > Eurotiales > Elaphomycetaceae > Pseudotulostoma > Pseudotulostoma volvatum. The sequence continues at coordinate 1,603 of JAHQZX020001882.1, read as the reverse complement.
TTATTAATAACACAAGCAACTTATCATAAAGTTGGCTTTATCTCCAGTAATAAGTAAGGATTACTATTGAACCAGGTCCTGTGGCTCAAGGAATAGTATGGGTGTGGCCAAGGTTGGCTGAGCGATTAATTTATTAACTAAAATTTCTGTATTTGCAAATAAACAAAGTCGATTGGATGTACTACTAGAACTAGCACATAGCCTCATATACTTATCAGTGGTGGTGGTGGTGGTAGCTGTATTTAGGGAAGATACCTATGGACATGTTTGCTTTTAGTTAGTCTGCTTACGTCCGCGACTCCGCTTGCGTAACTAACCTTGCTTTAATAAATGATTTGGTACCTATAATTACTATGGTCGGACACTTAGTCCTGCTAGCGCGGAGGGGGTTTCAACCACCTCAACTACACAAAATTATTTTGTCTAGTAACCTTAGACCTAAGGAATGGCATTTCTAGGATAGTTCTTAGCCTCATATTCCCCTAGGCAGGGCGCAGTTGTGGGGTAATAACGCTTAAAAGAAGGGCAATTTTGTATGGGGCGGATAGCCAATATGGACCGTGTACTATTTGCATAATTACGCTAATCTATTTACGTTTCACGCTAGACTATATATGGAAGCGGTAAGACAAAATAAATAAGAGATTAACTTTTCGTGTCTCCCGTTCGGTGCCGACCGATATACCTTTTCGGCATATTCTCTTTGTCCCGCCGATATACATCTTTTCCTCCTCATTGCGAACCGTCGTATCATCATTAGACTTACCGACTCAAAGGCTTGCAGAGCCATGTTTTCTAGCTCCAAAAAGCTGTACTTGCAGTTTTCTCAATTGCACTGCTTCAGCGCAGCCCAGTAATACTCAACGTCGTTAAGCTCGCAATGAAATTTCGGATAACTTCCTTGATAATAGTCTCTAGGAGAGAAGCTTTATTCTTAAAGTCTTCTTTGCTAAGGGCGTAACAGCCCGCCCCTGCTTCGCATTGATCGGCAATTAGAACCTGATATTGTTATAAGTTATGGATTCCTGGATAGCACTCTCTTCGAATTCCGATTTATCCTTGTTTTGCTAGCTACACTGATTTTTCAGGCCTCCCGCCACAGGCCACGCTCCTATAGTACCCTCTTCATCCCCTTCGGTTTGCCTATCAGCTCCTGGGGAATAGGCGTACCAGTGTCCCAGTTTCCAACTAAGAGTACTATGCTCTGTTCGACCCCGTTCCATCATTTCGTGTTGTGCATAACCTGAGGTTGCTTGCTACCTGGACGGAGGCTCATTCTGTTTGCAACTAAAGCATCTTTGACTTTCCATGCGTGTCCGCTGGAGTTGTCGAAAACAAACATCCGTGTCTTCGGGGTTTTCATGCACTGCTCTCTCTGCCTCATCCCATTCAGCTGTGGCTGCCCTATCTGTTAATATACATGTATAATTAAAAATTTCCCTTATATAGTATAAATAGAAAACCAAGGGAGCCGAGAATCGGTAGGTGCAGAAACACTGGTGGACGTCTGGCGGAGGGCAAGGTGAAAGGAGCAGTGGGAGCGGGCCTCTGAGGGGAAGCAGGCCCCAGTGTGGCGGACCCCGTGGAAAACCCAGGTGCCGCG